>JAEANM010006395.1:0-18634 GCA_017656035.1 Myanophis thanlyinensis | reverse complement strand
CAACAGTACATCATAATTCACAAAATGATAATCCTGGTTTATATATTGCCTACCCAACTACTGTTAGAGTTTAACATATCTAACAGGTATTAGTACCCTACATGATCTTTATTGAATCCCTTTGTTAATGAAATTTAGGATTGCATTGGCTTTTTTGGCTGTCACCTCACACTGATGACTCATTTAATTGATTGTCCACGAAGTTTCCAAAGGTCTCACAGTTACTGTTATGAAGCCAGATCTTTCCGTGATAAAGAAGATAACAAGCAGAATATTTCCCCAACCATAAAGCCATATATCACACTTGTGTTTCCTGATTTTATTTGCATCTATAGGAAGAAAATTCCAGTCCAGTTCCAAACTGGGAGAAAAATGCTGAAAATAAAATGGAAGCTGGCTACAAGGAAAGAAAGTTTCTGTTTATTTGGTTTCCAGAAATTTCAGTGACAGACAGTTTCTGGAGTGGCTGACAAAATGGGTTGAGTGAGTGGATGGATCTTTATAGGGTTCTGAGATTTTGTGATGCTCCAGGGATTATGCAATGTAGTGAGCCATGACCTGGATGGCTGAGAATCTCCATAGATATTTTTCTCCAAGTAGTGGAAGCTAGCAGCCATCTCTCAAGATTTATTCCATGTCTACAAAGTAGCAGTGGCTTATTCTTATTATTTATTTATTATTTATTAATTTAATTTATATACTGCCCCCTCTCCCAAAGGGACTCGGGGTGGTGTACAGCCATTAAAAAACATATAAGATAATTAAAAAATCAATTAAAATAATTAAATTATGGCTAATCAATTAAAATACAGTAAAAAATTTAAAACTCCATTTAGACAAAAAAAAAACCATTACTTTAAAAATCAATTAAATATAGTTTAAAATTCCATTAAAATTAATTTTAACCCTCAGGTTATCAGGCCAGGCCGGCTAGTTGAGTCGGAAAGCCCGGAGAGTACGGATCTCCAGGGGAAGTTCGTTCTTCAACTGGCTCTCTCCAGAGTTTGTTTTTTCTGATTGTAGAACTTTATTGGACTCCTAAATTGAGCCCTACCAATTAAGTTCCCCCTATAAACATGAAATCTTTAGTAGTATGCTAGATATGGAAAACTAAAACATAAAAATATTTTCTCATCTTTTACTGGAGAGGCAAAAAAAATAATCTAGGAGCTTCTCTAATTTTTTAGTCATGGTAATTTCTAACAGTAGGTGATCCAAATTCCTCTCAAGCGTATACTCGCAAGTTGATCTTTTTTATATGAGTCTATAAACTGAAGTTACACATAGTTCTATAAAATGCTGGTTGATTTCGCTTTCTTCATCCTCCCGCATCTTTTGTGACGTACTGAAGGTCTGACCAACGAACTTCTATGTGGTATACTTGCGTCGTGGGATACGTCGCGCTGTTTCCAAAACGAGAAGAGCGGGACGCGCTTCGGGATTGAAAAAAATTGCTATGGCTTTTGTGGTAAGCGTAATGTGGAAGGCTCGCGTCCGTAGTTTCCCTCGACGTTTTTGTAGGAAGATTTTATTTGTTTTTGTGGAAGATTTTGTTTTTGTGGGATCGGGTTTAAGAAATTCTAGTCACTTTCCATCTCCGTCTTTAGTTCTGAAATAAGGCGTATTGAATTATATCGTAATCAAAACATGGAGCTCTTAAATGATTAAATGCTGGCTCTATAATGAGAGTCTGTATTTTATTACGTCTAGTGGGCGCTTAGCTGGGAAAGGCCAGTTGAAAGCTCTAGGAATCTCTTAAGTAGTGTTGGCATAACTAGTTCTAGTCTTCCACTGTTCATTTATCATTAGATAGTGAAAGAAAATAAAAGGTTGTGACAGCTCAATATCTATGTTGATACAATCTTTCATGAATCACATCTGCCTCAAGAATTATAGATAATTTTAAGGGCAGAATTTTACACAATATGTTATTGTTGCATAAAAGAGGGGAAAGGGGAAATAATAAGATACTTACAAGTGGGTATCGACAAAGCAGGTGTGACACCATTATTTTTATATTAGAATATATTTTACATTACTTTCTGTAACTTGCCTGGAGTAATTTATGGGTGAGTTGGGCCGTTACAGACTTTTGTTTAATAAATAAATATATTAAATAGTTGCTTAGCAATGTAATTTTATTTTCTCAATACATGAGATGTGTAAGGTTGCTAATATATAATGTAATATAATTAATATAATATATAATATAAGGTTGCTAATATAAGGTTGCTAATGAATAATTTCATTTCAGAACAACTTAAAGGATGAGTACTGTGTGCTTGTCTAATGTAAAAGATAATGGGATGTTAATAGAAGATGATGTATGTCGTATTGATGGCATTTATACTGTATTGATGGGATGAGCAATTGTATGATTTTGTAGTGTAAGATGGCATAGGGACAATTCACTGTTTTTGCCACGAAAGTCTCAACAGACTGCTCTTTTAGAAATTGCAGATTATAAGGGTTTAAAAAAATTCATCATTGCTAGGTCATCTTCTAATAAAATAGCTAATCTCAGTTATATTTAGTAATATTTGTTGGTGATGGATAAACATAAACCACCTATGGCAAGTATTTGAAAAATATAGGTTATAAGAATAATTGTGTACAAATAGTTTACCAGTAGAAAATGAAAGCTCCTTCCTGAGTTCCCCAACAATAGATGTGAAAGTAATACGTGGGTCATCCAGATTAATCTATAATTCTATTGTGCTGTATTGAACTTTAATTTACTTTTTTCTCAAAAAGCATATTTTCTCTTTTTAACAGAATAATTTAAAGACCACATACAGGCTAAGATATTTAAACAGAGAAAGGTAATTAATGTTTATTTCTTAAACTATATTGAAATACCGTAGATAAAACTGAGATTTACTAAAATATGTGAGACAATGTATTTTACATTGCAGCATTTTATGTTGATAAAATGAAAAGAAATATTCTGATGCTACTAAACTAGGTTTGATAACTTTGGGTGATTTTAAATGTAAGTTCCATCGCAATAAATAGTAGGCTATTTTTGAAATAAAGCAGATTCTTATTAAAAAATTATATGTGAAATATAAAGGTAGTCCTTGAGCTATGATCACAAAGGAGCCTACCCATTACAGTCGCATATTGTGATAGGTGTTAAGTGAAGCATCTCACTTAGCAATCTCACCATCTCTGCTTTTCCAATGCAATTGATATAACAAAGCTTTTAGAAATTTTCTGCCATGGTATTCAATCTTGCTAAGGCAGCAAACAAAGTACTTTGTCCTGTGGTAAAATGGCCACTTCTGGGTCGCTGCCACATGGCCAGCTTCAAACCACTCCGTTTACCTGCCTTAATGCACTTTGCATAGTGATGCAAAAGCTTTCTGCAGTTTTTCCATAGTGTTGTGCAACCTCTTTCTGTAGAAATGGAGATACTCCATTAATATCAATAAATTAGTGGTTTTCTTTAGACAGAGAATTAATACATACACATTACAATCTACCCAAGATTATTACAAGTTTGTGCGTGTGAGTGTGTATTTTGGTCATATTCACAATGATCTTGATAGACCAGAGCAACAGGTCCTGTCCAGTAAGGTCAACTTCAGTGGTGAGAAAAATAAGTTCCTGCACTTTGGCAGGAAAAAAACAAATGGATGGGTGCAGAATAGGTGGTCCCTGGCTCAGCAATAATAACTTTGAGAGGATCTAGGTATCCTAACCGATTACCACTTAAGTCTGATCCAGTTGTTTGCTGCATCTCTCAGAAAGGCCAATGCAGTTCCAGGCTGCATCACGGGGATAGCACTTAAATCACAATAAGTGATAATACTATTTTGTACTGCACAAGTGAGGCCACATTTGGAATACTGCAACCAATTCTGGTCACTGAGAGACAAAAAAGATGCTGAGGCCCTAGAGAGAGTTCAGAGAAGAGTGCCACAAAGATGATAAGGCATCTGGAGGTTAAATTGTATGATGAACAGTTAAGGAAACTAAGTATGTCTGGCGTAAGGAAGAAAAGGATTAGAGTGACATGATAACTGCCTCCCAGTACTTGAGGGAAAGTCATAGAGATGTGGTCTCTAAAACACCTGCAGGTAGGATCAGAAGCAATGTGTGGAAGCTGTCGAAGAGAGATCCAACCTGCAACTAAGGAAACATTGAGAGCATTGAAACATTGAAGGAATTTGCTTCTCAGAGTTGAAAGTGCTCCATCATTGAAGGTTTTCAAGAAGTAACTGGACAGCCATTTATTCAGGATGGCTTGATTAGTTGAAATGCTATATTATAATTTGACTTGCCAATAAGGTAGAATTAGCAGATTAGAAATACTTTACAAATGTCTAACTTCTTTTTTTCCCCTATGTCAGTAAAAAAAATGCTACTGATATACAAGGAGAAAGTGTTCATGGCTGTAGTGAAAGTAAGTTCAATGGATGAATGTAAAGTATTTTAATGAAATGAAAAAATTATTGAGAAAATTATCAACTATGGTCCTATCACAAGATTATAATTGATATTGTTTTAATTAGAATTAAGATTATGTGAATAAAGTTATACAAAATATTTCAAGCTTGCAATGTTGTTCAGATGGGTTGTAACAGATTGACCAATCTGCTTAAAGTGCAGTTTTGACTTTATGATGTTTTGGATACCCACGTTTCAGATCCATAAATGTTGCTTAGACTACTGCATAATTTAAGTATGACACTTGATTGGAAAAGGTGCAAGTGCCTGGTACCAAGGATAAACAGGATTCTTTTTAAAATAATTTTATTAAAATGCAACAGAAAACACCAAGAAAAAAGTATACAAAGATCCCTTCGTCCCAAGGAACAACTTTCAACCATCAGCATAGCAAATACAGGTGAAACTTGGAAAATTAGAATATCATGTAAAAGTTCATTTATTTCAGTAAATGCAACTTAAAAGGTGAAACTAATATATGAGATAGACTCATTACATGCAAAGCAAGATAATTCAAGCCGTGATTTGTCATAATTGAGATGATTGTGGCATACAGCTCATGAAAACCCCAAATCCACAATCTCAGAAAATTAGAATATTACATGCAATCAGTAAAACAAGGATTATACATAGAATAATATCAGACTTCTGAAGAGCATAAATATGCATATGTACTCAGTACTTGGTCTGGGCCCCTTTTGCAGCAATTACTGCCTCAGTGTGGCATGGCATGGAAGCTATCAGCCTGTGGCACTGCTAAGGTGTTATGGAAGAACAGGATGCTTCAGTAGCAGCCTTCAGCTCTTGTGCATTGTTCGGTCTCAGGTCTCTGAGAGACCATTTAAAGGCTCAGGAATCTTTTGTACGTGTTATGGCTTAATTAGCTGACACTTTGAGCCTAAAATATTGAACCTTTTCACAATATTCTAATTTTCTGAGATTGTGGATTTGGGGTTTTCATGAGCTGTATGCCATAATCATCTCAATTATAACAAATCATGGCTTGAACTATCTTGCTTTGCATGTAATGAGTGTATCTCATATATTAGTTTCACCTTTTAAGTTGCATTTACTGAAATAAATGAATTTTTGCACAATAGTCTAATTTTCCAAGTTTCACCTGTATATGCAATTCCAAAATCTCTTCTGCTCTTAGTTAAGATACATAAAACTCTTCATTCTGTAATCCATTTCTTAACAGAGAAATCAAGTAAGTACCACTGTTTTCAATCCAGTTACCAGCAGAAACTTTGAAAGCTCTAAAATGTTAACATTAATTAACGTATATAAAACTCAACATTCCACATTTACTATTTATAGAAAATCCCATCTAAAAAGTACAAAATGGTCTCAATATCCTAACGTTAATTAAAACCCAATGTAACATGAGAAAAAGAGACCATTTCACCATTACAAAAGCTCCAATATACAATATTTCAAATAACAATTTATCCTATTCGAATATGCATTCTATATCTCTGCTGTTGTTAGTCGTGAAGTCCGGTCCGACCCATTGCGACCCCATGGGTATTGTTCCTCCAGGCCTCCTTGTCCTCTACTGAAGTTAGAGGTGAAATCCAGCCCATTCTAGCTACACAAGTAGTAAAAAATTTTCTAAGCAGTTCGGAGAACCGGTTGTTAGAAGAAATAGCCTTTTGTTTTTTTCCACTTTACAGGCTTAATCCTGTAAAGAAGGCAGCTGTTTCTAGCCTAATCTTCATTGCCCTGCTTACAGAAACTGCCTCTCCCCTTATTACATTGTAACTTAATTTTGTGCTTGGTGATGTTTAATCCTGTATTTATTGATGAGATAATTTTCCCTATTCAGCTTTGATTGGAAGAAAAAAGGTTAATTTCTGTTCCTGAAAAGAGTCAGCTTCAGAAATCTGGCTAGTTGCTGTGTCTTTTTGTTCTGGTAATTGGCTTAACAAGGAACAAGTGTTTGCTTCTTTGCTTCATTCTAGCGTTAATTGCTTTCTTTGTAGTTAGGCTTATCTCAAGTGTTTACACTTGAGCTTGCCTGGGGTGTGAGCTCAGGCAATGAGCTTGTGGTTTAGTTTTAAAAGAATTATTTGTATTGTGTTTGAATTTTTTTCCTGTGTCATGGTTTCTTTTTCTATCTGAAGAGGGTGTCTTCCTTCACTGCTTTAGTGGTTATTGGCACAGTCCTTTTGAAGTACACTTGAGGCAGGATGCTAGCTTGACACTGATTTTTTTACTGCCTTTCTGGGGAGCATGTGATTCTTTAAACCAGGATAATTTTCCTTAGGATATCTTTTTTTTATCTCTGTTTTTAATTTGTTTATTACATTTTCCCTAGTTTAACTCTGAATTGCATATTTTGTACAACATTTCAACATCATTATATTGGAAATGGCTCCAACCATTCAAATAAAAACAACTTGGATCGATGAAAACAAAAAGACTTTATTGCAATAAAGTAGTGATGATACAGAAGAAAAGCATTTTGCAAAATGGGTGAGACCTTCAGCATAAAGCATGAACAGAAAAAGATAGTTCAAAGCTGAGAGTGACACAAAAGAATTCCACAAAACGCCAATATATATGTTTCATCCTAACATCATATTTCCCTCCCTCTGGATGTGACTTCGAGGTTTATAACAAATCCAAAACTGTCTCTGGGATCCAAATTTACTATCTTTTTCTCAAGTTATATTCTAGTAAGACCTCAGTAATACTAATTAACTTACTAAGTTTTTCTGCATACATGGCTATTCTCTCTTAGCGTCAAGGAATGTTAGGGAGTATTCTGGTGTCAGCATTTTTCAGAGAACAAAGAAACAGAGAGGCCCACTTAACCATAGATGCTTCTAAGACATATATCCATTCATACTAATATATATTAGTATATTATATATTATATTCTCTGAAACGTTGCAAAGATACTCTCAAACTTACACGAGAAAAGACTCGAACAGACATAGACTTGCATATATATATGCAGGTCTATATATAACATAATCATACCCTAACACATTTGGGTAAGTCATCGCCTCCATGGTCGATAGCCACGTTGGTACCTTAATATAATGATTTTTCTTAATATTCTCCCAAATCTGCAGGAGGGCTCCTCTTACTTGGTGTCTTTGGAAGTAACTATGCTTTTTCCCTTTCCATTCCCAGAGGAAACAATGCCATCCCAGCTGCAAATCATGTCCCTCCAGTGTTAGTATCCTCTTACTGTCCAAATTTATCCAATTCTTTATCCATACCATGGCCACTGCCTGATAATATACTGTAGTTCGCAATAAGGGAATCCAAAGCCCCCTTTACTCCTACTATCTTACAATATTTTTAATTTGATTCTCGTTTTTCCCCCCAACCATACAAATTTAGCTATCAATTTAGTCAATTCCCTAAAAAAATTCTTTTCTAATTTTATCGGTACTGTTGAAAGAAATAAAGCATTTTTGGCAATATATTTATTTTGATTTTCACAATTCTGCCAATAAAGGATAATTGTAATTTCACCCAAATGTCCAAATCTTTCTTTATTTGTTGGAGTAGTTTATCATAATTATTTTCTTTTATTGAGGAGCATTTAGCCGTCAGCCAAATTCCAAGATATTTAACCTTCTTCACTATTTGCAATCCCAGCTTCCTCTCTAATTCTTTCTTCTGATTATAATTTTTTTAGCTATTATCTTTGTTTTATCCTTATTTATTTTTAATCCTGCCATCTTGCCAAATTCCTGTATTTCTCTCATTGGTTCCTGTCTCTAATGGGTTTTCTATAAAAAATACCAAATCCGCTTGTGTTTTGTATGCTTCCTTTTTTATTTTAACTCCCATTATTTCTTGCTCTTGTCTAATAGTTATAAGTAAGACCTCTAATGAGAGAATAAAAAGTAAAGGAGATGGGAATCCCTATCTCTTTGGTTTTCCATTTTGATCTGAATGTATACTTTCATTTAGTAGTTTTTTGACCCTTCCTGCAATTATTGCTGCAAATATTTTGTAATCAAACTTAGAAGCGAGATTGGTCTATAATTCTTGGTCTTTGTGATCCATGCCATCTTTTAATATTAGGGTGATATATGCTTTCGCCCAAGATTTTGGCATTTTAGTCTCCTCCAATGCTTCCAATATTAGTGTCTTCAAAGTATTGTTTTATAGAACTTCTTGTATTGTTTTATAGAACTGTGCTGGAAATCCATTCGGACCTGGTGTTTTATTATTATTTTGCTTCTTAATTCTTCTGTTAGTTCCACTACACTTATTTTCTCATTCAGCCTCTCTCTTTTCTGATATTGTAAATAGCCCTTTGTCTTTAGATACTGTTTTATATCCTGTTCCCTTATTTCTTCTTGATTGTATAGATCCTCAAAAAATTTCTGAATGATGTCTTTTTTCTCTTTCATCCTATATTGTATTTCCCCTTTTTCATCTCACAATTGTTGTATCAGTTTCTTTTTCTTTGTCTCTTTTTAATTTATATGCCAGCCATCTTCCTGGATTGTTAGCATGTTCAAAGACATTTTGTTTCATCAATCTAAGATTGTGTACCCTTTCTTCCCGTGCCATCAGATTTATGTTATGTTTGAGTATCATTCCTTCTCTCCTAATTGTATTATTCTGGAGCTCTTTCTGTAGTATTGCTTCTACTTTTTAAAGTTCTTCCTGGAAGAGCATTTGTTGTTTCATCTTTTCCTTGTTTCTTTGGGCCCTATACCCTATCGTCAACCCTCTCACGTATGCTTTCATAAGTATCCCACAAATTCTGCAACATCATTTGTTCCTTTTTATTTTCTTTAAAAAAAAACATTTCAATTCCCCTTCTATCATCTGGACATAATTCTTATCTTTCAGAGTCTTTTGATCCATAATCCATCTTTTCCTTTTGTCCTGTCCCTTCCATCTTATTATTAACAGATTATGGTTTGCCCAAGTGTTTGTCATAATTTCCAATTCTGTGTCTTTTTCTAGTTCTGGATTCATCCATGCCATATCTATTCGTGACCATGAGTTATGGGAATTTGAAAGAAATGTGTATTGCTTCTTTTGGGTATTTAGCTCTCTCCAGATGTCCTGCAAATTTAGCTTTCATACCATCTCAAAAAAGGTATTTGGTAACGTTTTCCTTGTTCTCTTATTTTTGTATTGCTTATATAATTTTTATTTATATTTACCACAGCACTGAAGTCTCCCACTAAGCAAATATTTTCATATCCTGTCTTTATTATTTTTGTAATTTCCTGTAGAATTCTTTCTGGTTATTATTTGGAGCATAGATCACCCCCAGCAGCATTTGTTTCTGGTCTTTTATTATTTCCATCAGTAATGTTCTTCCTTCCTCATCCAAATAAATTAACTTTGATCTTATCCATTCTTTAATATATGCTGCTATTCCTCTCTTCTTTTGAGATGTTAGGAATAAATATAGTTTTCCAATCTTAGGAGATTACTGTGTTGCCTCTTAATATGTACATTTTGTAAGCGCACACTATCCACATTCTCTCTGGTATAAGCCATCTAAATAATACCTGGTGTTTCACCAATTGTGAGGACAAGAAATGTTAGTCTTTTCTTTGTTCTCCGACCCTTCTTGGAATTTGTTTTAAGATTTGAATTTCTTTTCCTTTATACAATAAAGGTTCATTCCGTGTCACTTTGTATACTTCATCTCTTGTTGCTTTTCTGGCAAACCTCATGTGAACCTCGGTAACTTATGTCGCTTCGCGAAGTTAGTGTGCATCCTATAAATCTCATCAATTTCTCTTAACGTCTCGTGTGCTTTTGAGTAGAAGAATATAAATAGGGGAAGCTCCTCCTCCTTCCCAGTTCTCTACTCAGTCATCAACTGCTCAGATTGAGGACACAGTACTCTCTGCAGATTATTTCTCTTTCTAATTGTGTTAGGGCTGATTTATTTCCTTTATCCATGCTTGTTCTGATCCTAACTTACAGCCATCTCCGAACTGCAGTTCTGCTGTGTGTGTGTGTGTGGGGGGGGATCTTATGCATTGCCAAGGAAAAGACGGTCACACAACTGGGCACAATTCCCTTCCTGCGTCGATCCCCGAACCTCGACCATTACTCTTTGCTACCCAGGTGACAAAGTTCAAAGAGGTGCCTGCACCTCAACTGTTCACTGACCTGGTACAAAAGCAGTGGGACCTCCCAGCCGCTGGTCGCCCTCCTCTCAATTCCAAAAAGAGGATTTATAATGTCACTGATGCCTTCAACATCACTTTGAACCCTCCGAGGTTGATGAACCAGTGGTAGCATTAGCCTCTTCCAGCATCCTGATTTCGGACTTGATGGATGCCTTCAAACCTGAGGACAAGAAGGTGGAGCACGTGCTTTGCAGAGGTCACCAGATGGCTGCCTGGGCCATTAAGGCTTCAACCACTACCTCTTTCTTCAACCAAGCTTTGCTGCTATGGTTTCGCCAATTACAGGCCAGGATGACCCCGGAGGATTTGCGGATGTATCAGGACATCAACAAGCTCGTTGCAGCAGTGGAGACACCACCCTCCATGCGGCCAAATTTGCATTCAGGGCCATAGGCTCGTCCGTAGCCGCATGTCATCTCCTATGGTTCAAGAGCTGGCCAGCCGACCTGAAGTCAAAGTGGAAACTGGCCTCTGCCCCCCACTTCAAGGGCAGTAAGCTTTTTGGCGAGTCTCTGGAACCAGTCTTAGTCATCACACGCGATGGCAAGAAACGTTTATCCTTAGGTCAGAGGGGATCGGACTGCAGGAGATTCTTTTATTCCAGGTGACAGTTCTTTCGGCAATTCGACGAGCCCTCTACCTCCACTCAATGCTCTTTCAATATTGTTCAGACAGACAACAATTCCAATCTTACACAGGTAGACAGCAGTTGTATTCCAGGAAGCCTTTCTGAGGGAACCATGGACGTCCCTTCAGATGGTTCAAGTGACGTTGGACACCTTCCTCCCATTGGTGGCCGCCTCACTTCCTTTGCCAACCAATGGGATGAGATCACCTCGAATGCCTGGATGCATCACACCATCCGAGCAGGCCTCACTTTCGAATTCCACTCACCTCCGCCAAGGAGGTTCATCTTCTGTCATGTTTCTCGCAACCCTCTCTTACGGCAACTCATGAGGGAGGCCATTGACCATCTCCTTCAGATCCAGGCCATCCAGCTGGTGTCCAAGGCATTCCATGGTCACGGCTTCTACTCCATCCTCTTTGTCATACCAAAAGCCTCAGGAGAATGGATGTAAAGAGACTCAATGAGCATATCATTTATCACCGCTTCAAGATGCACTCCCTACAGAGCATCTTGGCCCTAATCAGACCAGGAGATCTGCTATCATCAATAGACCTCATGTGTACCTCCATGTCCCTATCCACCCAGCTCATCAGAGGTTCCTGCAATTTTGTTACAGAGGCAACATTTTCAGTACCGAGCCCTCCCGTTTGGCCTCTCCTCGGGTCCCAGGGTCTTCACCAAGTTATTAGCGGCCCTGGCAGCTCACCTCCGCAGAATACCCATTCGAGTACAGCTCTACCTGGACGACATCCTGATCCAATCATTCTCAATAGCATCAGCTCGTCATAATCTTCAAACCACCTTACAATGCTTCCAAGACCTCGGTTTCTCCATCAACCTACAGAAAAGTCAGTTGTTTCCCTCCACCCGCCTACAGTACAGGAACTATTATAGACACGGAGCGGGGGCAGGTCTACCTCTCCCCAGAGTGACAACACAGCTTGCGTGACCTGATCCATCGAGTCCTTCACCACGATTGCTGTTCTATCGCAGCTCCTAGGCAAGATGGTGTCCTGCATAGGCATTGTGCCTTGGGCCCGACTATATCTCAGGCCCCTCAAGTGGTTCCTCCTACCTCATCAGCGGATGGGTCTCGGTCACTCCCAATCCAGAGTGTCACTGCCAAGAAAGGTACATCAATCCTTCTGTTGGTGGACCTCCCCGAAGCTACAGGAGGGGTGCTTCTTCACCGATCCTCCTCCCATCATTCTCACAACGGATGCCAGCCTTTCCGGCTGGGGGACTCACATCAACCACAGGATGGCGCAGGGATGCTGGAGCAGAACAGAAAGTGCCCGCAGTATCAACTGGTTAGAGCTCTGGGTGATTTGTCTGGCCCTCTGCAGGTTCCACAGGGACATTTCCCACCAGCATGTCCTTGTATTAACAGATAATGTTGCTGCAAAGGCCCACATCAATCATCAGGGGGGCACCAGATCTTGGGCCCTCCTGCAAGAAGCACAGCTCCTGGGAATCTGGGCAGAAACTCACCTGCTGTCCATCAGGGCTCAGCATATCACAGGAGCCACCAACATGACTGCGGATTGGTTCAGCAGAACCACACTTGATCACGCGGAGTGGAGTCTACACCCAGCAATATTCCATCAGCTAGTATCCCAATTCGATCTTCCTCAAATAGACTAATTTGCAACTACTGCCAACACGAAACTTCGCTTTTTCTCACGCTTCCCGACTCCGGGGGCAGCAGGAGTCAATGCCTTACAGTTGGCATGGCCACAAGGGCTCCTCTATGCATTCCCTCCCCTATTTGTTGATTCCATGTCTTCTCCGGAGGGTGAGAGCAGAGGGAGTGGAGATCCTCCTTCTGGCCCCTCATTGGCCACGGAAGCCATGGTTCGCAGACCTCATAGAGCTCTTGGTCAACCGTCCCTGGATGATTCCATAGCACGAATCAGCTCTATCCCAGAGAGCAGTTTTGCACTCAGATCCAGATTGGCTTCAGCTAGCTGCCTGGAGATTGAGCCATCAGTGCTTTCAAGGGAGTTCTTAGCCAACAAGGTCATAACCACCATCCAGGCAGCAAGACATCCCTCCACAAACCGGATTTACGAGGCCATTTAGGGTTCCTTTTTCACCTGGTGCAGCAAACGCCACCGGGATCCCTTCCAGGCATAATATAGGTTTTGGAGTTCCTACAGGATGGCCTTGACAAAGGGCTATACCCTAACACCCTCTGACGCCAGTGGCTGCTCTGGCCTCGGTCATTGATTGTGGCATGGAGGGTTCCCTTTCACGTCACCCTATGGTATGCAGATTCCTCAGAGGCACCACCAATCTCAAACCATTGGTAGTCCACCCGTTCCCCACCTGGGACCTACCCACAGTCCTGGAAGCCATCACCAGAGCTCCATTTGAACCATTATGCATGGCTTCATTGCACATTCTTTCCTGGAAGGTGGCCTTTCTCATTGTGATCACTTCAGCCAGGAGGATTTCAGAGTTAGCGATGCTGTCCATCAGGTCAGATTTATGTGTCTTCCATCCCGACAGGATGGTCCTATGATTGGATCTGGTGTTTATCCTGAAGATCAATTCGTGGTTCCACAGGGCCCAGGAGATCATGGTGCCCAACTTCTGGACCAGTGCAGCTCACCTCCTCGAACATAGCTGGCACAAGCTGGATGTTCTCAGAGCCTTATGTATTTACATTGACAGGACAGTCGCCTTCTGCCATTCAGAAGCATTGTAAAGGCCTCCATGATTGGCAGATGGCTTCAGGGGTGTATTGCAGCAGCATATGATGCCCGGGGTCTCCAGCCACCTTCTGGCATTATGGCTCATTCCACAAGAAGCGCTTCAACTCAAGGTCCTCTCAGGCCACTATTGATGAAGTCTGCAGAGCTGCGACCTGGTCTTTGCCTTCGTCCTTTATCCAGCATTACCGTTTGGACACATGCCTCGGCTGAGGCAGCATTAGGCAGGAGGGTTTTCCAGGCAGTCCACTTGTCCCGCGAGTCTGCAGACCAGACGGGTTCCCTCCCTTAGGATCCAGACACTTTGGCATGTCCAATATCTGGATTATTTCCCCACACTCAATGGAGAAGGGGCGTTGGATTTACCTGATACATTCCTTCTCGTTGTGTGGGGAGATAATCCATCCCACCCGTTAACTGTCGGGCCTGGACTCGGGACCAATGCCTTGAGTGACACTTATGCCATCGATATGAATATTGAAGTATCAGAAAAGCAGAGAAAGAGAGAGTTTTTCATTGGTCATTGATTTGTCTTCGTAGAAAACTGGGAAGGAGGAGGAGCTTCCCCTATTTATATTCTTCTACTTAGTCAACAGAGCTATAAAAGACAGTAACCCAATATCTGGATTATCTCCCCACACAACGAGGAGAAGCGAATCAGGTAAATCCAATGCCCCTTTCCTTTTATACAGGAAAGTCTTTGCTCCATTCAGATGATTGTTGTTTCTTGTTATAGATTTCTTTAGTGTTTTAAAAATATTTTTTCTAAATCTAATAAAGAAAATTATTTCAAATGTCTGGGATTATCATGTTTATTTCCTTTTTATTTTTTGAAACATCTTCCAATTTTCTCTTTACATTTGGTGACATTTTCTTATTCAGAGACTTTATATTTTCCTCAAAGAAATTTTTCTACTTATAACATCTTTGGGACATCTATAACATCTAAGCCAGGTTTGGGAAACTTTTTGACTTGCGGGCCACAATGACGGGCTCCCCCTCTCCCTCCCCCAGCACCCCACCCCCACCCTTACTCCCCCTCCCACAGCACCCCCACCCTTACTCCCCCTCCTGCAGCCCCCCACCCCCGCCCTTACTCCTCCTCCCGCAGCCCCCCTCCCCGCGTGTCTTTGCAGGCGTGGGATGCCGAATGCAGCAGCCATGAAGAAAAAGGTAAGAGGGCTGCTTGCAGGAGTGGGGGGGGTAGTGGTGGGCAGGCGTGGCTCCGCAGCAGCAACGCTGGCTCTTCTCCTGCCCCCAGGTGCTGCTGATGGGGAAAAGTGGCTCTGGCAAGACGAGCATGCGCCCCATCGCGGGATTTAGTTGGCGAAGTGGAGCGCATGCTCGTCTTGCCAAAGCCGCTTTTCCCTATCAGCAGCACCTGGGCGGTGGGAGAAGAGCCGGCGTTGCCGCTGCGGAGCCGCCGCTGCGGAGCCGCCACTGCCCCCCGCTCCTGCCCGCCGCCCTTACCTCCTTCATGGCTGCTGCATTCGGCATCCCACACCTGCAAAGACACGTGGGCATCAACGGCCTGTCCCGCTTCGCTGGGTGGCTCCCCGCAGCCCTCCCCGGATATATTTTTCTCCTTGTGCCTGGTATTCATTATAGAGTTCTCCGTGTAGAGTTAAGAAGATTGATTGCTTATCAGGTATTTGCCTACCATGTATATTACTGTATATGTCTTGTATATAAACCAGTGTTAAATGTCTAAGTCTCTGTGTGCTGTGTTTTGTTCCTGGATTGTCTCACAATAGTGGTCATGCTGTGAACGCTCTGACAGGTTATGGGCCCAGTCCAGAGAAAGGGTCAGAGAAAAGGTGACTGGAAAGCCTAGAGAGAAGATAAATCCATTGGAGCTTGCACCAGAGTAGGTGGTTTAAATCATGGTTAGTGGCAGCATGGCCTCTGTCGGCATAATGGGAGGAGGTTTATTGGTGTCTCGGCTGAATGAGACAAACTATCTCTCCTGGAAAGTGAAGATGGAGATGTACCTGCAGAAGAAGGAGTTCTGATTGTTGCGAATCCAGAAACAGTCCTGGATGATGGGAACCAGAGGAAAAACAAAAAGATATTAGCCAGCATAATTCTGGCTCTGGAGGATATTCAGCTAATACACATGAGACATCTCCAGTCTGCGAAAGAGTGCTGGGAGGCATGTCTCATGAGAGAAACTGCTGGCAGTAAAGTGCTGCTGACTAAGAGACTGTATAAAGCACAGCTGAAGCCGAGTGAGTGTGTGTCCACACATCTGCAGAATATGAGAAGGACATTTTTTGAGTTGGAAGAAAGAGGAATGGTATTCACTGAGACACACAAGGTATATGTGGTGCTCAGTTCCCTGGACAGTTCATGGGAGATTCTTGTGATAAGTCTGGAATCTATGTCAGAACAAGATTTAACCATGGCATATTTTGTTAGAGCAAGAGCAGAAGTGGCTGGAAAGGAGACAAGAACGGGAGGAGAGAATGTTCAGCTTAGACCGTCAAATGTCCAGAATAACAGTAGAGCAGCTGAGACAGTGAACTCTGTGAAGAGATGCTACATGTGTGGTTCTACTGAGCATTTCCAGAAATGCTGTCCTGAGAAGAGGAACAGAGGAACAGCAAGGCAAGGGTGCAGAACTATTCAGTACATGTAGAGTGGTCCTCCAGCATTGTTTTCATTGGCAGTGTCAACGACTGAACACACCAGAAATACATGGTTGTTGGATAGTGGAGCAAGCCAGCAAATTGCTAACAGTCAACAAGCATTTTCTGGTTTGAAACTAGCAATGCAAAAGTGGGTTAGTCTGGCAGATGGACAAAGGCAATTTGTAGAAGGGGAAAGTAATGTTTATGTACCAGAAATAAGAGATACATTGTGCAACGTCTTGTATATACCTGCATTGGAACATAACCTGTTGAGTATATCCAAATTAGATAGGCAAGGTTATAAAATATTATTGCAAGGGGACAGTACACCATTGGGAAATATGGACAGATATGTGCACAAGGGATTAAGAAGTATGACCTATACATTCTAGGAAGACAAGAAAATAATTGTGCATGTGGAGTTACAAATGTTCCCACACATGACAGTTGTGTACATCTGTTACATAGGAGATTATGGCATGCACTTTTTAACGTATTGGAAAAGATGCCAGACCTAACCGAGGAGTTGAAGAAATATAACGTATATTTGGATTGTGCTGTTTGTAAGAAGTCAAAATCCAAAGTATATCCTGTAAGTAAGAAAAGCACAAGAACAACACACAAGACTATTGCAATTAGCTCATGCTGATTTGGTTAGCCCTATGGCATCCTCTTTAGGAGGAGCTAGGTATGCCTCAGTCATAGTAGATGACTACAGTAGATGCGGATATTGTTATCTGATGAAAAATAAGACTGAAGTATTGCAACAATTCAGGCAATGGGTAATATTTGTAGAGTGATAGTATGGGTATAAAGTATGCCAGCTACAGACAGATAGGAGAACAGAGTTTATGTCTGAAAGGTTCCAAAGGTGGTTAAGCAGTCTAGGCATAAGACATAGAAAAATGAATCCATATTCACCAGCTGAAAATGAAGTTTCTGAAACAAGGAATTGTGTGATACAGACTATGAAAGACTTGTTGCTTGCTGATGCAGCCATAAGTAAAATATACTGGCGGGAAGCCATGAAGACAGCGAATTATATCATAGGTTATGGAGTGTGGCAATACAGGAAACACCATATTTCCTGTTGCATGGAAGGAAACCCTCCTTAGCTCATTTGAGAACATTTGGAAGTTATGCCGGGGTGCATAATGCACCAGAAGAAAAGGACAGAAAAAAAACAGGAAACTTAGGTTTGTTGGGTATGAGTCAGAAACAAAAGAAGGTACAGGTTTACAGATGGTACCAAATGAGTATGATTTCAAGATCTGCTAGTTTTGCGGAGTAGAACAATTGGAGCAAGATACATGCTAATCACGAGGTGTTCATGCCAATATGTAGTACTACTTTATCAGATGGTGAGACAGGGAAGATGAGACAAGAAACTGAGTCAGATATAGATTTAGAAGAAAATAGACCTGTGATAAAAAGGGAAAGCACAGTAACCACAGATATAGAAGAGAAGAGACCTGAAACAGCAACACAGGGACATATAATTCCAAGGAGATCTGAGAGGAGTAATAAAGGTATATCTCCTGAATGATTCACTGCAAGTGAGGTTGGAGCATACAGTGTCAGGTATGAACCCCAAAGTATTGCAACAAAGATCCCCGAAATAGAACAAGATAGCTGGATGTAAACAAGTAGACATTAAATTCTGTAATGTTAGGGAAGTTGAGAAGGAGAAACTGATCAAATTACAGCATTGTTCTAGCGACTGTAATATAGCTGATATGTTAACAAAACCTGTATCTATGGAAAAGTATAAGAACTCGGTTAAAGCGTTTGGGTTATCAACTGGTCAGTTTTAAATGGGAGGAGTGTTAAGGAATTGAGAATTAAGAGCTGACCAGTGGTAAAGTTGATGTAATGTAAAGCTGATGCAATCTAAGTCTGATGCAATGAAGATGAATCAGCATTGGTATTGCCCGTTTAACCTAAGAAAGGATCCACAGAAGTTTTACCACTTTAATTTCTTTTTTTTCTTTTTTTCAAAGAAATCAATATAAAGATACAGATTGAATATAAAAATATACAGCCATTGGTTGAACTTGGAAGTATAAATACTGA
>JAEANM010006394.1:0-12659 GCA_017656035.1 Myanophis thanlyinensis | reverse complement strand
CACACACACACACACACACACAATCTTTTCTGTTTGTTGTCAATAGCAACTGGAGCAACTGGACTCGCTTGTTCATATAATATCCTTACAGATGAATGCAGAGCAGTGACACTATATTCAAAATGAGATGGAAAACAGTTTGCTATGTTCATTAGAAAGAGCACAGTGTTCGTGAGGAAATGTGTATATACAGCCATGTAAACTGAGCCTGGTGTTTTTTTACACTGCATTATGTTCATATAAGAACCAGTCTGGTATAGTGATGAAGACATCAGGCTAGAAAGCTGGAGTCTGTGAATTCTAGTCTCACCTTAAGCAAGAAGTCAGCCAGGTGTCATGCCAGTCACTCTCTCTTGGCCCTAGCAAAGAAGCAAGGGCAGACCAGTTCAGAAAAACCTTGCCAAGAAAATTGCAGGGATTGGTCCAGGCAGTTGCCAGGAGTCAAAAAGTTGACTTGAAAAGACAACCCCCCACAAACCTAATTCAAACACCTCTTTTTAAAAGTCAGCCCGATAAATGAAGGAATGAGATATTTCAGATTTGTATACATTACTTTTCATTCCAACCCTAATCTACACACAGAGAGAGAACAATGACAGAGTGGAAAAATACGCAAGTACTTAAATTATGCACGGGGAGAACAGATTTAGCCATGATGTGCACTGCATTTCCCCTCAAAGTAGGGAATGGCAATAATAAGAGACATAACTGTCTGACAATTCGACTGTACTGTATGTATGGTAATTACTGTTAAAATTCCCATTAATTCAGCTTCTCTTTGCTCATCCACAGATGAAACAGGGAGTGTTTAAGTTTCAGACAAAAACTATACTGTACATTTTTAAGAACCTACTATGGCTGAGTTTGCTTCTAAACAGGGAAATATCTGTTCACGAATGAAGTCTTGCTGAGTTCAGTGCCACTTACTCACAAGTAAATGGGTAGACTGCAGCCATGGATTCTAACTCAAGAGATACAAAAAGTATTATGAGATATAGTTGTATCTGCATGATACTTTAGTTAGGCAGTGAAAAGCCAATATATTTTCAGGCTGATTATGTTACAGTAATATCTTCCATTTCCCGCCCCCCTTCCTTTCCCAGATACTGAAGTTTTGTCTGTAGCAATTTAAAAAAAATGAACAGCAATTCTTCCTGAACACACCTGGGTTCAGGAGGAAAAATAAAAATTTATGGGAAATACTATCCTTTTTTTCAATACACATCATTTCTTGTTGCACTGGTTCAAAGCTCCAAAACTGGAAATCCTGCATTTCATTGATTTGCAAATCAAAATTAGGGACTACATCAACTTCCTCTTGAACTTAACATAAGCTCTTTTCTGTCCAAAATTGGCATCTATCTGTTTTTTGTTGGTTGTCAAGTGAAAAGCTGAGGATGACAAATCTACTGTTGGTGCAACATTCTTTTTGTGCAAATAATTTTCCTTCTTCTTTTTTTTCAATTGCTGCTACTAAGAGCAAATATTGATAAAAAATAACTATGAAATGAAAAGGACACAAAGATTTCAGGAATTATACAAAAGCAAGCTAACTCATCTTTCCTTCCCAATAAAGTTTTAATTAGATTTAAATTGGATTTCTTTCTTTGTCTGCACTGAAATGGTTTTGTTTATTAAGCTGTAAGTTTCTTACCTTGTTGTTTTATTGGATGTATTAATCCAATGTTAATGTGTTAATGACTGGCGTGTGTATATATACATATACATATACATATATATATCTTCTCCAATGAAACATTCATTTTATTCTTGTGGAAGGATTACACTAATTCATTTATTTTAGAGTTTGTGCTATTCCAGAACATGAGAACTTCAGGAATCAGCTGGGGGACATATTGCATGCTAGATTTAAGTGAAAGGACTTTATTTTTAAGCAGTAACCTATTGACAGAAGAGATTGTTGCCCTGGCTGCAGATGTCACTCCCTAGATGTCGCAGACCAGTTTCACAAATATCCTAACACCTTCACTCTAGTTTGCAGGAATTTCTTGTTCAGTTTCTTAAACCAACTACTGTAATACTTGGTTACGTTTGTTTTCACTAGAAGAAAATCAGTCATTGCAAGAAGTGAGGGTTAATCATCTCCCTTTCTATAGAAAGCCATATATAAGGAGGATGCCATGTTAGTTTATCAGTTGCGGGGAAAGGAAAGAAAAAATATGGAAGACAGAATGACCTTAGAGTTTTTGCTAGTAGGGAAACAAGAGAGAAAAAAGCCCACCTGAGAATCAACACATTTTAAAAATGAAATGTTGCAGTTTTTCCCAAACCACAGCTGAGCTGGAGCTAAACTGGCTTAGGCTCTTCCATGGTGAGAAAAGCAGCCAGAGGCAGCTAGAAAAGTACCTGCTCATCCCCAAATTACATCTCTCCATCCTTCCACTGAAAACCCCACTGGGCTATCAGGTTTTGTGTACTGGCTTGTGGTTTTATCTGTATTGCTTAATTACAAGGTAAGAAAGTAGAAGTTCCATTTATTTAATACCTCATACAAATGCCACTTATTGATCATTTTTCTTTCTACTTGTCAAAAGCAACATCCTTACAAAACTTTAACATAGGTTGTTGGAAAAAGTTCACTGTCCCACTGCCACATTTTCTACTACATCTGGCAACCTGAAGTTTCACAGATGAATCTGCACTGTTTCCAGGCTCAGCTGGTAGCTCTGTGTTTCTTGCTTTCTTTCAAGAGCTATCAATTATATTTGTATTTATATCAATAAAACTAAGATGATTTCAGATAGGAGCTCCACATTGTCAGGCTGGTGGGGAAGGGCACTTTTGGCATTCGCTGCCACATTGGTTTAAAATGAGATCGGGGGTGTCTTCGAGGTGTGCTCAAAAAAGTCAAGATGGTAGACCTGATTGTATGACCGAAGCATGTACAGAAACAAATAGAGGCTTGGTCTCACTGTCATGGCTGCCATTTTGACTTTTTTACTACATCTCGTTGCGCAACCCCCCCCCCCCCTTGAATGAGATGAGATGAAATCGAGGAGGGATGAAGAGAAGATAAAATGGGGAGCTTTAGGCTTGTTATGTTCAGAGCCTGACTTTCATTTCTTTGCAGTGTTTGGCAGGAGCTACGACAGTTAGAAGGTTTGATTCAATTTGTTTTTAACTTTAGTTTGGCCATACTGAATTTGGTGCCTTTGTTACGTATTTCACAAAACCTGAACAATTCAATGTCCACACATGTGGAAGCCATTTCCACTGATACTTGTGAGTAGCTCTCCCTGGTCCAAAGATTACACGCAAAAAGCTATTCCTCTGTAACCCTCCTCATTTCTTGTCAAACTGGATCTACTTTTTTTAAAAAGGTAAAGCTTAATACAATCTAGCAGAATACACTTTAAAAGTTATTGCAGAAATGTAGCATTCAATTTGTGGTGCACATGTGTGTAGGTGGGTGAAAAAAAGTGATGAATGATAGAGATGTTTCTTTTCCCATTTGGGAATACACGTACAAGGAGAAATACTGAATCTGTTTATCCAGATGGTAACCATGTGTCACCAGTAGTGTTCTTTGTTAACTTTTTTTTTGGGGGGGTGCTATTATTGAACAATCCTGGTTTATTAAAATTCTATTTCAGAGCCCCAGGGTTTTCTTTTTTAGAATATTTCCTGAACTATCCAAAGAAAAGGAAGGTGAACTTACCGTAGTAAGGGGGAAAAAAACCATTATTTTGAAAGAGTTTATTAGCTGATGGATGTGTATGAGGACAATGCTGTTCTGGCAACCACTTAGAAGAATAGTCTCATCCAACAGCGTGACCACTTCTGCCAATTGGTTCTCTTGCAGTACTCAGGTGCATAAATCTTATTATGTTCTCCTATCTCCTTTTTTTTTTTATCTCTGATACTCTGTTGTATCTATAGGAGTGTAACTCATACTTATCTGGACAGAAGGAAGGGTTATCGGCCTAATTTAAGAAAGCCACAGAAGGGTAGTTAAAAACTCTGAACCATTCTGGGTACATTGGTTGTAAGATGACACGGATAGGAAAAGGTAAACGGATAGATCATTACCCACAGTATAGATCAGTTTTGATGAGTTTGTAGATATGCTGCCTCATGGATTACTTAGCCATAAATTGATGAACTGATTGTAGTTAAATCAAACATGGCAAACATAAACTGTAAAAACATGATGGCTTAGGGCAGGGGTGGGCAATTATGGCTCCTTCATGACTCGTGGACTTCAACTCCCAGAATTCCTGAGCCAGAAGTCCACATGTCATGAAGAAGTCATAATTGCCCACCCCTGGCTTAGGGGAATGTGCTGTTGCTTTTTGTACATGAACATGCAAGTTCAAACTATTTTTTTCTTGTATAGCACTGACAGACAGGCAGAGCAGAGAGGAGGCATTCAGACTGAGAGGGGGAAAAAATCATCCCCCCCCCCCCAGAAGCGTCTCTCATTTGGCAGTGAGGAATAATCAAATAAAATAATAAATATATATATATATTGTTTTAAATAATAATATAAAAAATTCCATAACAGGATTTTTTCTTCTTCTTTTACTGTCTAGCATGTTGATGGATGAAATCATCATGGATTCAGCCAGGATTCAGACTGGCTTCAAATAGTTTCGAATGGAAAATATAGCATAACATAGCCACACTTTTGAAATATTAAAATGAATACCGGTAAAGTAAGTGAATATCAATAAGCAAATATTAAAGTAAATAGCCAACTATTTGGAAAGGGGAACCTCTCAGGTTCAGAACAAGATGCCCCTGTTGATATACAAGTGAAACTAATCTTGAATGTTTACAGGCCTGAATGTAACTTATAAGATTTCAACAGTTGTTTGTCTTTAAGTATTGGCCTCTGTCCTATATTGCAAAATGGCACTTACAAATTCTGCTTTGGGGTCGTGAACGCAGCACTGTGAGAAAATCAAGCCCATGTTATCCTTGTGATGTAGTTCTACGGGTGTATGCCATCCTGGGAGAATGAAAAGATTTATTTAAACTATATCCCACTTAATTATTTAAATTTAATATGATTGACTCAAGCTTACAATATATCATTGTGATAATAATCATGCTAACTTTGGTCCATGAGATTTATTTGTGACTTTTTTTGCTGGCCCAACCCTTTTTGCTTGTAGCTGTGGGACTTAAATAACCATAAAATCATAAACCTAATTCGTAAGAAATATATTTCTTTTTCTCTGATAACTATAAGAACTGGAGTTCTTTTGATGTTAGCAAATAATTTTTAACGGGCTTGTTCAACCAAGTTCAGCTAAAGATTCTTTTGGAGAAGCCATAGCAGTTAAATTGGGGAGAAATAATTGAATAATATATTTCTATTACAGTTAAGCCCTACAATTTTCATGGCATTTTCTCTTTGCACCAGTAATGGCAATGTAATTCAAAAGTAAATACTGGGCAATTTATTTTACTAAGCAACATGGTATTTCTTGAGAAATAATTTAAGTCCCAACCACATTAGCTGCACATGGAAAGCAGATTAAGTTTTGATTAATAGCATGCTCCCTCTTTCCCTCCCTCCTTGTCTCACACTTTCTCCAAAAGTCCTTCAGAACTTTTAAAGGACTGCATGGCTAATGGCGTGGTAAAATTTAAATGCAACCCTCTAAACTCTGGAAATTAAAAATAAAATGCAGTTAATTCCAACTGGAGGTGGCAACATCTATAAAATATTTCCTCACAAAACATGGAGCAATTCCAAACCACTGATGGCCAAAGTAAATATTATGTTACATTTTTTCTTGATTTTTATTTTAAAATAATTAAGGTAGCCTCAGAAATTATAAAAACAGGTACATATAGATGTAGTGGCACTTATTTAAAAGGTACTTTTTGTTCCTCCAAGAAAGAATTTTTTAGTAGTTTGTTATCTATCATTTTCTTTTATTTTCAATACATCATGTATTTAAAATATGTTTTTAATGTACATTTCAAATTTAATGTGTGACTGCAACATCATCATAAAGGAATATTAATCAGAAAGTTCCTACGCTTACCAGTTTTCTGCCAAATATTTACTTAGTGGAAGATCTGAAGTTGGTATCAGATAATTGATGAAATGCCTAAAAATTCATAGAGAAGAAGGGGAAAAAGTATTAATAATTGCTTTAATCCCCATCATCCGCCATTAACACTATTTATTTGTTTAATTAGTCTTGAGAATTGAATGTATGCATAATTTATTTATGAGACACATGTATGAATTCAGTTGAATTGCCTTCAAAGGAGAATAAGTAGAAGGTAGCTAAGAAGAAATCAGATTGATTATCTTCATTCAATTCTACTACTCCCTCTTCATTTATTTTTGTTTCTCAAATGGCTCCCCCTGTACAAGGCAATGAATTAGCTCTCAGCTTTCTCTCCCCTGCTCTCCAGAAGAGTTCAGAGTTAAAAAGAAGAGATGAAATAAAGCCACAGCTTCTTTGAAGGAACTAGGCAGAAAGGAAGTAAACAAGAGCCCAGACTTGGACTTGACTACTCAGAATAGGGAATATTTATCTGTAAAGGAGTCTGTCTGTCAGCCTAGTAGCTATGGTGTCTGAATTACCCTGACATGCCTCATTCATCTGGATGTGTGCTACATAGGCAAATATGGGGATGGTGTATTGTCTACTACTGGCTGGTTGGCTCCTGGTAACTGGTTGCACCAAGAGTTGGTCTTCCAAGGCCATCACGTCTGGCAAACTGCAGAATCTGCCTCCTTGCAAGATGAGAAGGCCAAGGGATTTTAGCTCTGGCTCCAAGTCACTCATCTTTCTCCAGACAATGTGGTTTCTCCTTTCTGCTTACTTCAGGAGACCTGACAGCAGGTTAATTGTGTTGTCAAGTAAGGATCTTTTATTCTTTTAGCAGACCAGCTCTGTCTTTTCTTCAAGGTTGTGCTTTATCTCCATGCTGTCTTTTTAAATCAGCTTTGGGAAGATCAAGGGGAGGATGTTCAAGGAAGGATCCTCTGACTCCAGAAAGGAGATACAATGCTGGCATGATGGTTGCAGTTGGACTGCCATCCAACTGAATGAGGATGGACAAGTGAAGTTAAGCCCAGTGATCCCATTCTTTTGCCATGACAACCTCATTAAAGCAAGCTCATGTAGCAAATTTCCTCCCCTTGATCAAAGGCAATTTAAAAAAGGCAGCATGGAGATAAAGCACAACCTTGAAGAAAAGACAAAGCTGGTCTGCTAAAAGAAGAAAAGATCCTTACTTGACAACATAATTAGCCTACTGTCAGGTCCCCTGAAGTAAACAGGAAGGAGAAACCACACTCTGTCTGGAGAAAGATGGAGTGACTTGGGACCAGAGCTAAAATAAAATCCCTTGGCTTCCTCATCTTGCAAGGAGGCAGATTCTGCAGTTTGCCACACATGATGCCCTCAGAGGGCCAACTCTTGGTGCAACCAGGACGTGGCGACACAGTGGTTAGAATGCAGATTGCAGGCAAACTCTGTCCACAGTTTGGAGTTCGATCCTGATTGGCTTAAGGTTGACTCAGCCTTCCATCCTTCCGAGGTCGGTAAAATGAGGGCCCAGATTGTTGGGGTCAATCTGCTGACTCTGTAAACTGCTCAGTGAGTGCTACAAAGTACAACGGGGTCCAAGTGCAATCGCTACAGTACCATTGCTAACTTCGTATGCTTACTGCAGCTGCCCATTGGGTAAGAAAATGCCTCCTTTCACCAGCAGAGTGAGGCACAGGCAGACAGTGATGCCTTCTGTAAAAAAGACAGGAGGTTTTTCACTGCTGCAACCACAGTCCGGTGAAGCAACTGCCCTTGACAGCAGGAATTGGAAGGCAGAGAGAGCAGCAATGGGACTGCCCCTCCTAGACCTCAAGTGCCCTGTCAGGAGCACTGAAGTAGGAGTCACCTCCCCCCCCCCTTTTAGATTTGTAAGAGTAGAGAAAGCCTTGTCTTATTTTCCACCTTGGTCCTCAAAGGATCTTTGCACTTTCAAAATTCTGCTGCTGGGGGTTGGGGACTGCTAGTCACAGTGAAGAACATGCTTGCAAAAACTCCTCTCTTTACAAGAAGGAAAAAGAACCCAGATTTGGGGTACAATTTTGTATTGTATGTAATGTGATGTAAAGCATATTACATACACATTATGTTTAATGATCTGTCTCTAATCTACTAAGATTGGAGGTTTGTCTCTGAGTTCAATAGGATTCTCATCTCACATCTCAAAGGGATAGAAATTTAGCTTGAGTAGTGTCTTTATGAGAAATGGTTTTGTGTAAAGGTTGAAGACACTAGACTAGAAAAGAGACCATGAATTCTACTCCCACCTTGGGAACAAAGCCAGTTAGATGAGTTTGGACCAGTCCCCCTCTCTCTCTCAGCCCTAGGAACAAGGCGGCAATGGCAAACCGTTTCTAAAAATATTGCCACTAAAATTGCATAAACATGTTCAGGCAGTCACCGGGAGTCAACATTGATTTAAACACACACACACACACAAAACCACTTAGATGGCCTTTATATTGAATTGAATGGCAGGAGAGGCCGGTGAAATAGTTCCTCAGTATGGTTTATACTCTATAGCTATAGCTTGCTCTATAGCTATTATGAGAACAAATATTTGTGGGGCTCTTGCCTGGTTCATGCCGTTCGTGCAGGCTGGGTAATTTTATGCCATGGAGTCAATGGGGGCTCCTTTAAATCAAATAGCTGGAATGGACACAATTTACATTAGTTGCACCACACTGCCATCCCATGTTTAAATTGCAGCTATGCTCCTGACACATAACAACAAAATTGATACATAACAACAACCCCCCCCAAACTCTCTTAACCAGTTCCAAATCATAACAATTTTTAAAAATAAGGTTTATATGTGCGTGTTTTTTCATTTTAAACTCATTTAAACCACAGCTACAGAAACAAAGCTCTATGCCAGTGATGGCGAACCTTTTACTTACCGAGTGCCAGAAAGTATGTGCTTTGCGTGTACCATCTGCACTCCTCCACATGTGCAGCATGTGCAACTGCACCATCTGCGCATGCATGCAACTTTTGTACATGCAATGTATGCGTGCTGCGTGCAGGCACTCACGCGCACATGAGCCATCGTGTGTGCATGCGTAGGAGAGCTCCGAAGACCAGTTGGATTTCCTGTTGCAATTGCGGGCATGCACAGTGGAGGCCTGAAGACCAGCTGGGCCTCTGCAATCACACATGCGTGCATGTGCAATCACATGTGCATGCTCAGCTGGAAGTAAATTGGCCGACAGCTTGCTTGCCCAGTAAGATGGCTCTGTGTGCCACCTGTGGCACCTGTGCCATAGGTTCACCATCATAGCTCTATGCTAAACACATTTGGAAATGTGCATCCTTTTGGTCTAGAAAACGACAATGTGTTTTAAAACCAAACATCTGCAAGCATTGGGAATCATGTATATATTTAGCCGGTTGTTACCTTAAATTACATTAACTAAATTAAATTATTAATCTGAAATCAGAGCCAGCATGGTGTAATGGTTAAAACATCAAGCTAGAAACCAGGAGACTGTGAGTTCTAGTCCCATCTTGAGCATAAAACCTGCTGAGTGACCTTGGGCCAGTCACTTTCTCTCATCCCTCAGAAGGAGGCAATGGCAAACCATTTCTGAAGAAACTTGCCAAGAAAATTTCAGGGACATGACAAGACAGTCTCTGAGACACAGACGCAATTTAACAGAAGGAAAAAACAATTAAATTAAATTAGATAAAAGGCTACTGATTGAGGTGGTCAGCACCAGCAAGGCTGGGCTCTTGTGGCCCAGAGGATAACAAGAGACAGATTGTTGGTCTCTTTGAGCCCCACCTCTGTCTGGGAAGTCATCTGGGTCTGTTGCTGAAAGGAACTTAAAAGTGGGACTCCAGGTTGTGTCACTGGTTCTTCTTTGGATATTAACAAAGTCAGGAAGGTTTAAAATGCTTCTTCTCATGGCATCTTAAAGAGTATTGTAATAATTTCTCCTCTAATGAAAACCTCCACCGTCAGCTCTGCAGCTGGGATCCGGAGTCAAAATAAAGACAAATGTGACAGGCACATTTCTTAAAAGAATAAACATGGCAACTCTTTCATAAAATACAACTGTCTGACAAACACAGATGAGCCCTGTTCTCTGAATTACAGGAAGTCTGCTGGATTGTTTTTCTAGAGGGATTGCTTTTCCTCCTCCATTCTGTCTCAGAGGAATTGAGCAACTGGCTTCAGTTAGAAGATTTGGCAAAACAGCTTTTCAGCAATGTGTGAAATATATTGAACGGGGTGTATTCATGCCTGCTATGCAGCAGAAATCCTTGGCAGTGATGTCTTTTCAATATTGGATGGGGGTGGACGTTTTTTTTTTAAAAATGTCATTCAAAATTTTGCTTTGGCCTCAGCTGCTGGACACAAAGCCCAGCACAGGCCGTTTTTGGAAATAAAGGTTCAGAAATGGATTTGGTAAGGAAAATAATAAAATAAAATAAGATCACAAATAACAATTGAGATAATTGAACTAAGACACAGAACTTGGCCAAAATCTAGCCAAGCTAGATTCTAGTTACAAAATCTAGTTACAAAATTTTTGAGGCATTTACTTTTCTAAATAGTGACTTTATGGGGACAAATGAATATTGTATATTTTTAATACATTTTATGGCTAGACATCAATGTATGGCATAATATTTAAAAATTATTTTATGTTGTAAACATTTTTGCAATATAATGCAATAGCAAGAGGGCAGTTACCTGACCCCCGAGCACAATAATTACACTCAGACAATCAAAGCCAATTCTGAGGAACCATCTTATTTTCATTGTATACTTTCATTGTATGTGCATGTTTTTTTATATCTGCAGAAAACATTACCATGAAAAATATAGGATGCCTCTCATATCTTTTTCGTTACCTTAGTTCAAGCCTGTTATGCCCCAAAAGTATAATTGAGTCCTTGAGTAAACAAAGATTCATACGGTAATAAAAGGAAATCATATTTTGGCAAATACCTATTATTATTCTAGTCTAGAAGCAGCACCCATTGAACTGTGGATATCTTGCATCTGTGGAGATGCAAGGGGGTGAGAGAGGCTATGGCACCATCACACAAGTGACACAAATTATGTAAACTGTGTTATTTGCACAAAGATCACTATTGATTATGCAGATCAATTAACAATGCCTTCAACTATAAGTCATCTACTTTGCATCCTTTAGAAAGGAAAAGGGAAGTTTGCGGTCAAACCTGTGGCAGAAGCAACTGCTATTACAGATCAGTCCTCTTCACTGTTAAAGCTAAGGATCAAGAGATATTAACTGGCATGTCTACAGTAATGAAGATATCAGGCCTGTTTCACATTGCGCTGAGAGGAAATGGTGAGATGGAGCAAGGTCAGGCTTTCTAAAACTGCATCTTTAAGAAGCTCCCAAAAAGTCATGATGCCCACCCTCTGAAATGAGGCTGCCCCTGAGACCTGGGTGATTGTCCTTTTGATGGCCTTCCTCAGGGCCTTGAAAACTTTGGCTCTTCTCCCATTCTCTGTTTAGGATCGTTGGAGCCCCTTCTGGTGGTATGAAATGTTTGGGGTTTTTTGATCCGTTCTGCCATTTGGTTATTGCTATTGTTATATGCATGGGTATATTTGTTTCTTTTCACCATGTGAGTTGTCCAGAGGAGGTTGGAGTCCAAGTTTAAATAAATAGGTAAACAAATAAGCTACATGTGTGTAGCCAGAGGCCCTCTGAATAACACCCCTCCCCTGTTGAATTTGGATCTCTGCATAGCACTTAAAGATACAATTTCAATGCAGACCAAAAGACAGACACACGGGCTTCTCTGCTCAAAACTGTGTCACCCACTATGTGTTTGTATTTGTAACTGAGAAGCTACAAAAAGACACACACTAGCTCGTTCTCTGTTAGGTAAATTGAAAATAATTCTTCAGCCAGGTAAATTGAAAATAATTCTGCTGATAGTGAGCAATAGATCATCGACTGAGATTTTCTGAAAGTTTGGAGTATCTGAGCAATTCACAGAAATAAAAACCGGTAGAAATTTATTCTAGAATTTTGCTGCTGAACCTAACCAGTATTGGCTAGGTGTTGTCAACAGCTGAAGCACTCCTGAAAAACCTAATACTTTATTTAAAGGGCCTTTTTAATAGATGGGGGGAGAGCCCTAAAATTCCAGAGACTTGGGGAATATCAATGGTTTGCATGCAGCAGTTAAAAGCATAGGTTTAAAATGCAAACACGTTTTCTTTTGCATCTGCATTTATAGCTCAGGAGTCATTGGGCATGATAAACTATGCTGCAAAATGTCTCTTCCTTACACATGAAAAAAAAAACTAAAATGGGGAGGGGCAAGTAGATTGTCTTCATTTCCAGAAATTGCTGCTTTACTTTATTTCAGATGAGAAGGTGAGAGCAATTTATAGGAAGAAAAGTAGGCTGTCTAGCAGAGGAATGAAGGGCTATGTGAAAAGGATAGAGAAGCAAGTGGGAGCTGGGGAGGAGGAGGAGGAGGAGGAGAAACAGCAGTGGCTGGATAGTCCACTTATAGCCCATCCAGAGTATAGACCAGGGGTGGGCAAACTTGGCCATTTTGTGACTTGTGGACTTCAACTCCCAGAATCCCTCAGCTGGCTGAGGGATTCTGGGAGTTGAAGTC
>JAEANM010006393.1:4494-18634 GCA_017656035.1 Myanophis thanlyinensis | reverse complement strand
AGAAAAAAGAAAAAGTTTTCTTCTGGGACTTTTCTTCTGCTAGTAACTAGTTCAGCGGGCCAGATTAAAAAGCCCAATGGGCTGGATGTGGCCCGCGGGCCATAGTTTGCCCATGTCTGCTCTATAAGCATTGTTGGGAGTGTTCTTGGTGGTTCTTTGATGAGGCTCTTGTTTACTGTTATCTTGATTGTCTTTGTTGGTAGTTCCTTGAATGGGGTATTGTTTAGTAAAGGAGACCATAGTTTAATCCTGAGCTACAAATATTATCTTCTATTGGTACTATAGAATCAATATTTAAAATGTTATTTACAACTTGGGAGTCAGATCATTTTGTCTTGTCTACAATCATTTTATTCTGCAATCCATTTTATTTTCATTAACTAGGCATTACATTTGACTTCTTGGTATAATTTTCACTTGCTTGGGATATTTAGGACACTGAAAAATATATGGATACACGCAGATAAGTAACCCTCCCATAATATTTGTAAATCATTAAAAAAATCAGTTGTGAAAATCAAAGATTCTACCTCAATGACATTGAATATGACCTCAAAAGTTCTTGAGCATGAACTTATGTACTGTTATAGCAAAGACTATAGTTTAGAATAGTATTCTTTTCCCGATTATAATAAAAATATCAATTTTTCAATAAAATTTTTGAAATATTCATAAGAAAAAAGGAGATAAAATGCTAACTATCGTATGGCCTATTCTGCTGGCTGTTCGAGATTTTAGATGGAAACTTGCCAATGCAAATTTCACACTTGTATTAACTGAAGCTGATCTAATTAAAATATAGCACCTTTATTTTGCTGTACTTTGCCTTCTGACAAACTAAGTAGATTTACAAGTAGATTGTAAAATAGTCAATTTTTGCAGACAATTTTCACAGCTTAATACCAAATATGCCTGGTTTATCTTTAAAAGGAAAACAGAAAACATTTTCTATATCGTAATATCTCTTCTAATGAGAAATTATTTGCTCCATGATCAATTCATAATCTCATAGTTTAACTGCCCACTACCTATCCTTATTTTAATTTTTATTTCTCCTGTTGTATTTTATTTTATTCTGCTAGCCATTTTAGTCTCCCTTTCATGATACAAATCCTCTCAACAAAACTTGCTTAATGTTTAATATTGTTAAAATATTACCACATCATCACTCGTACCATGTATGATTGTGCATGTGATGAATAAAATTTGATTTGATTTGATTTGATTTGATTTGATTTGATTTGATTTGATTTGATTTGATTTGATTTGATTTGGAGAAATGTGGTGGAGCTGAGCTGGGGTGATGCCGCATGTGCCCACAGAGAGGGCTCTGAGTGCCACCTCTGGCATATGTGCCATAGGTTTGCCACCATTGCTCTAGCTTGTGCTTTTCCAGCTTCTACAGTCCACAGCAACCCTACCATACAGACTTTTACTATCCTGATTTGTCACAATACTGTCTTGTTGAGGTAAGAAAACATAGCAGTTTTCAGTCCCATATCCATATGCAGTGATGGAACTGATCCGGGGGGGGGGGGGTACCATCAGAGAAAAACAGATTTGGAAGAGGTTAAATGTGAAAAAAGAGGATGGATCATAGACATGGAAGATGACTTGGAGAACACCTGTAGTATTTGTTTGTAAAATGAACATAGCCTGGGAAAGTGCTTTCAAGATATTATTATTGCTACGGTATTATTATAGCCTACTGACAATTGTGTCCCATTAAGTCATTACTTCAGAGATATTTCCTTACTTAAATGCAGAAACAGAATGACCAAGACAAACAAAAAAGAAGTAGGAGCAAGATTGATTTCAGACTTCCTGAAGTCTGAGTCTTGAGTTTCCTTCTGGGATTCTGGCAGGGACCATTTGAATCCTTCCCTCCCCTTCTCTTCCCAGCATGCAGGTGAGTAGCTGCTATTGAGTGGGGAAGGAAGTGAATAATTGTGACACTAGCTAGAAACTGTGACAAAACATTGAAAATAAACATCATGTTACCCAGAGGTGAAATTAAGTAGGTTCTAGCAGGTTCGCTAGAACCAGTAGTAAACATTCTAAGCAGTTCGGAGAACTGGTTGTTAGAAGACATATTTTGTGTTTTTCCACTTTACAGGATTAATCCTGTAAGGAAGGCAGGGAAAAAACATTATGGTGTTGTTTCTATCCTAATCTTTATTGTCCTGCTTACAGAAACTGCCCACACTCAGTCACATGACCTTCCAGCCATGCCCACAGAACTGATAGTAAAAAAAAATGGAATTCCACCACTGATGTGACCACAACAAAATCCTAGCAACAAGTAAAGAATCCACAACTTCCCTAAATTCCAATCCTATGTGAATCATGGGGCCTGGATTTTGGACCCATTCTGTAAGTTAGCCCATTTGAAATATCATAGTTCAAAAGCTGCTGCCCTCTAATTCATTATTTGATGGACTGAAAGGTTATGACAAAAAAGTGTTTTAGTAATATGTAATTTCAATAAAAATATCAATAAAATAGAGTTCCATATTTCTTTTGGTGACTAGTTCTTGACCTGAGCCAGTTCAAAGGGCTGACAGATGAAGGTCATATTTTTGATTATACCATTTTGTCATCTTGGAAAAATACTGATTATGGTTTTATTTGAAACAAACCAAATTTGAATAAGGTATTATAAAAGGATATGGGTTTTAAAGAGCAAACTAAGCTCCAGATTACATATCTTTGGTTTTTACGTTATCTTTTTGTTATTTGAAATAACAAATGTCCAAATTCATAATTTATTTGAGGTGAAATAGAAACAGATCTCGTTCTCTTGATCTGCATAGAACATTGTACTAAAAGAAATCTTGGTGCAAGTCTTCTGCATCTTCTTTTCTGCTGTGTTCTATCAATGCAAATACTGGCATTTGAAACATCAAGAGAAATAAGAGGAAAATAAATTAAAAGAAAGCCAAGCAAGGTATGCATTCCCATTTTTTGAAATGTTTCCAGAAATACTCCAAGCTTAGATGCTGCCTAATTCATACATTATTCCTTTTCTCAAGGGGATGTTTCTTTTCCCATTCACCTTTATCTATAGCAATACCATTTTGTCTCAAAGTATTTTCAATTTTTAAAGATAAATAAACTCCCTTTTTAAATAATGCCATTTACAAAGCAGAAAAAAATGCAAATAGTGAATATAATTACATTTGAAATAATCCAAAATCTCAAGACACTGAAGAGTTGAGGTTTGCATGCTTCAAAAATAATTTGAAAGAACTGGTTCAGAGCTTGAACATGGCATCTTTGTCTTCCTCATTCAAGGAGGTCAACATTTTTTCAGCCTTTCGCAAATGCCTGATTAAAAGGTGCTGCTGCATTCTCAAGATTGTGCAGAAGCCTGAAAAATATCAAGCTCTTTTAATGAGTAGAAGGGTGCTGTGCTTGTATGAGGCCCAATCTTTTCTTTTAACTCATATTTTAATTAAGTAAGAATCTCCTTAGAGAAAAGGATTCAGAAACAGAGATTGTGTCCTCAGGGGGAGAGAACAAACAAGCAGGGTCTTCAAAACAGATTTTAAAGTAGAATATAGCCTTCAGCCCAACTTCAAGGGCCTTTTTCAGGCAAGTGACTCAGGTATTGGCAAAAGCAATTTAGCCCGGCACACAACAAAACAGAAGAAGGTTGCCATCCTCCTTTGGGATGTGTGCAAGTTCATATAGGGAGGAACACATTGCCAAATAGGATTTTAAGAACCACAATAGTTAAAGACACTGAACTTGTCAGCTGCAAAGCTGACAATTTGGCTTCAAAGTCCAAGCACTGTGCAACAGGGTGAGCCCCCATTTCTTACTCCAGCTCCTGCCCACCTAGTAGTTCAAAAGGATGCAAATGTGAGCAGATAAATAGGTACCACTTCAGCAGGAAGGTAATGGCATTCTGTGCTTCTTGGCATATTGTCATACTGACTACATGACCATGGAAAAAAATTCAGATGCTGCTGCTCCCTCAGCTTAGAAATGGAGATGATCCCCATCTCTTAGAGTCAGACTCAACTGGACAGGGGAAACCTTTATCTTTACGTTTATGTTTTCTTTCTAACAATTATCCACTCTTATTATCTTGATTAGCATCAGTTTTGAGGTCAGGATCTTGGTGAAGCAGCCCAGTTGTATCATGATTTATGTATTGTGCTCTTTACTCAAGAAAGACACTGCAACCAACATTCATTTTCATATAGTATCAGAGGGGAAATTCAGCCAGTTCACACCAGTTCCATAGAACCGGTTATTAAAAGAAATCTCCTTTTGGTTTTTTTCCAACTTTATAGGGTTAATTCTGCAAAGATTAACTTTACAGGGTTAATCCTGTAAATAAGGCAGTTGTTTCTAGCCTAATCTTTATTGCCTTGCTCACAGAAACTGCCTCTCCCCTTATTACATTGTAACTTTAGTGAAGTTTAATTCTGTGCTTGGTGATGTTTAATCCTGTGGCCACGCTTACAGAACTGGTAGTAAAAAAAATTGAATTAGTGTCAAGATTTATTTGCATTCCACAGTATTTATTCTGAAATTACAATACTGTATCTATATATACACCTATCTTGAAAAACCACTAACTAAAATGGCACTTCCGGGAAGAAATGCGAGGATTGCACTGTTGTGCTTGAATTGGAATGATATAAATTCTACATTTTATCACCTTGATTATAATTAAACAGGCTGGAAAAACATGGACGAGAGTTAATCAATGCTTGGCTGGATAAAGGCTTTACTATAAAATGCATTTGAAAGTCAAATATTTAAATGAAGTGCTGGCTCAGGTGTAATCTAGTTTTCCCATTTAATTTGCTAGAATTGAAGTTGTAGTCCTATCCACAATTACCAAGGAGTCAGTGTTGTTGTAAATAATGACTTATTTATTTCTCAAATTTATGTGGCAACCATCTCACAAGAAGTGACTCCGGATAACATACAGCAAATTTATATATATTGCATATAAGACAATAATTATATCATAGGATAATAAATATGTCAGACAAAGTCGCATTTTAAAATATTTTTTAAAGCACACAAAAGATTCAATCAGCAATAGAGTCATCTCATGATCTCACATGACATCTCCAGGACCGTTGACAAAGCCAGATCTTGAGGGACTTCTGGAAAATAATGAAGGATGGAGCTGACCTCACTACAGGGAGGGAGACTGTTTCATCAGGCAAACATCATGGCAGAAAAGGCTTGACTCCACAGGCCTGCTAAATGTAGAGAAAGACAGGACCTTCACCATGCTTCTCTTGCCAGAAGGGCAGATGTAATCAAGGGGATGTGGTACCAAAAATACTCCCCCCCTGTGCCATGGAGACCTTTAAGGGTAAAAACCAGTACCTTTAATCAGACCCAGAAGTAGATTGGCAACCTATGCAGCTCACAGAGCATGAGCATGTCTCTAAAAGGGTCGTCACTCCTTTGGACCCCATCCAGGTCAACCCTTTTCATCAAAGATCACAGGTCTGCCAGATCAATCTTTTTCATCAAAGATCACAGCCTTATTACAGATTGACTAAAAGCAGCATTCAGAATCCCGGATCTCTGACAGTCTTCTGACAGGGGCTGAAACAAGGGAACCGAAACTCAAAATCAATATAAGACAAGGCCCCATATTTCTTGACAATGGTCTGCTCCTTCTCATGGAACTTATCAGCTTTTGTCTGAGGAAAAATTCATAGTATCAAGCTGTACATTAGATTTCAAGTTTGAAGTTAACTCAGGCGGGGATCTACTAGCAGAATATTTTTGGTATACTGCATAAAACTGAAATTTGTACTTGCTTAAGACAATGCTTCATAGCAGGAAATGTCCTCACTGAACAAGCTGAATAATGAATTCCATGCCTTGGCCATAAGCTTTTTAGGAAACCAGCTAGAACATAAAGGAACTGGGAGAAGAATTTGTTCTAATGACCATCCTTTGTAGAGTCTATGAACATTACATGGGTTGGGTCTTTCACGTACCAGTGATTCATATCCTCAACTGATGCGCTTAAAAATAAAAATCATTTATATTTCCAGTGTGACACATTTGAGTCTGTACACACTGAGTAACGTGATATTCTGAAGATGCATTGCAGTAGGTTAAAAAAACTAAAACAATTCAATGGAAAAATTCATTAAGTATTGCCTATAGGGCAGTCAATCACCATCACAGCTACTACTGATTTTCATTTGTCTCCAAAAGCCTAAATCAGCAACATATTTTATGGAAGAATCATGGCTGATTTGAGTCAATAAGGTCTATACTATGTATGCATGAGAAACATGTTTTGGCCATTTCTTTTAAATGAATTTTCTTTCTCTGTAATAGCAATGCAGTTTAATTAGAGTTCACAATCTTTCAGGGTGAGGATTTAGCAGTTACATTAAAAACAAACAAAAAGTTTTTTAAATTTTTTTTTTAAAAAAGGTGTTACTTTTTCTACTGAGATTTGAAATGTTCAAATGACCTTTTGGCAATATTAGAATGTCAAAACATTTTTCAGGAAAAAAAAAGAAAATACAAGGAAACAGAAAAATATATTTAACATTTGGGAATACAGGAAACAAAGGGGAAGAAAAATATAGAAGGGAAGAATTTTGAACTTTGGTACAAATACAAGTATAAAATACAATAATCATTTCCTCTAAGATTAACCATAACACATTTTATTTCTGTAATCATAATCAATTGCAATTATTAAATCCCCAAATTAAAATTAATTTCAAGCAAAAATCCAAATGTTACTTCTAGTAGAAACAAAGCTAAACAAAGTCTTCTTTTTTTAATCACAGCAATCAATTTTGCCAACCTCTATTAACTTCACCATCCATTCTTCCACTGTAGTAAGGTTACAGGTCTGGTTACAGTGCCTGCATATATTTGACAGACCCTTATAAAACTTTGACAATTTATTGGAGGTTAAATGTAACATCATCAGTGCTAGTAGGGAGTGCTGTTTGCGGTCAGTTTATATTCTGGTATCTTGTCTGTCTGTGTGGGTGGGGGTAGTCTTAGGGATTTTTTGGGTTGGGCTGTTTACTGATGGCTCTTTGGCAGTTTCTTGATTGGGGTATTGCTTACTTGACTGTTGGTCTGAAGTTAACCTTGAAGTTAATCTATGCTGATCTGAGTGTTGATTACTGGTGGAGTGGTGCTGGAATCTTTTTCTCTTTTAGGATGGTGATAGTCTCTTTTGCATAGTCTATAGATGTTGTTAATGTCTATGTGTCTATTGATGGCTAATTTGTCAAGAGTGCCAGGCTTATAGAAATTTCCTGGCATTTTTGGACTTGGCCTGATTTAGGATTGTCACATTTTCCCAATTGAAACTATGTTTAAATCTGTTGTGAAATTAAAGAATTTTTTTCATATCTTCTGTCTGCCATTTGGTGTTCCTGGATGCATTCTGCCAGTCTTCTGAATTTTATTTTTCTCCAACAGTCTATCTTACTTGTGACTACCTGTATTAGTTTGTGAAGTGGTAAATCCCACCGTGTAGTTGCACTAAATAAACTGTGATATATATGGCACTACTCCAATTTCATAAGCCTGTGATAAGAGGCACATACAGATATATGTTGCCTAATTAATTACAAATTGATCTTGTGTAGAAGAGGTTGTCTGTCTGTTACAGCAATGACTTTAATATGTTGACTTTGCTAACTGTAAACATCACTATGCATGCTTCTGCAATTAAACATCTGCTCAAATGCCATCTCATATTTCTCTAGGGCCAAGAACAGGACTGTCAGAAAACACTATGTTCAAAATACAGGCAGTTATAATTTCTGCTTCAAAACCACGTTTTCGAACTTATCATGTAGCCAAGATAAATTAAACCAGAAATAACACTGAGGAGATTTTGAAATAAAGCAACAGATCACGAAGGTTTTGAACAAAAAATGTTGACATTGCACCTGAGGATTTTATACAATTTGCATTTAAGGATTGAATTTGTTTAACTGAAATATGATTTTCAGATTCAAGAATAAGAGGAAGAGGAAGAGGTAGATGAGGAAAGGGAAGAAGGAAGAAAATTCAGTGGGTGGATAAAAATGCCAAATCCAATCTAAACATGATTGTACAACCAATCATAGCAATTTCTGCTTCATCTGAATTAAGATAATACAAATCCTCAAATTAGTAACTCTTCTTAGAGGTATATTCAGAAACTTCAAAATGATCAAAAATGAAGTAATTAAAAACTTGAGAATTTGCCTTTTTAGCAAGTCTCAGTGGTTGCAGCAGGGAGAAGGAACTGTGACACTTTCTCCCAAGAAAATTATTTTAGTTGGTTTGTGTGACGATTGAAGTTGTATGAGCTACCTCCCTTCATCCTCCCCACCACCACTCTCATGCACCCCACAAGAAGTCAAGTCACATGATCTTTCTTTTCATGAGAGGGTTTCTCTATTCAGCAAAATAAATAGGGAAAAACTAAAATGTCTTTGGATCATTAAAATTCCCTAAATACCTCTTAATTATAATTTTAAGATACAACTTTATCTATTATTCTCATTACCAAGATTATTGGAATGTAACTTTAATAGTAAATATAAGAACAGCTAAGTATTTAGAATTATAAAAGGAGAAAGATTAAATGGGACCATGGACATCCTTCCTGAATGATGTGGGAATTTTGTACTGATCCCCTTCAATCAATTACCTCGATTACTAGTTGAAAATTTTAATTAATCTAGCCTCTGTGTTGCTTCATCTGATTGTGATGGATAACGGTGTCAGAGGTGAGTGTCTAACTAACTAACATACTAATGGCACCTTATTTCAAATCCCAAAATAATTTCATATAAACAAGTTATAAGGATCATGTACTCTGGGGGCTTCTCGTTATCAACGAGCTAAGAAGCAGACCCAAATCATTTCCATCTGAAACAATCTTTGATTTAAAAATGAAATATTTCTTCTCGGGATGATTCTATGCTTATTGTTATCTAAAAATTGCTGAAGGATCACAAACATCCAGCATAATCACTGCATTTACGAGTATATACATATGCATCAGTAATCATAAAAAAGCCAATGAGCTGAAGGAACTAACACTCCGAAGTTTATGCATGTTTTGATCCTGGAATTAATTTGAAAAATAAACTTTGTTAAACCCTAATTCAACAGGAGTGGAATGTGAAGAAGCTAAAGAGAAAGATTGTTATGAGAATAATATGAGCAATGGAAAATCTGCCTGAATCCATGCTATTGTAAACTTGGTCCCCTAAGATCTTCTCATCCCAATTATACAAGACGTTTGGCATTGGCTCAAAATGGAAGACTGAATTTGGGAAAATTTGTATTCCACCAAATGCTTTAAATTTCATCATCTTTGCTTGCTAAAATAGTTTAAACCACATGGATTACATTTAAAAAAAACATTAAATTTCAAAATAAAATATAAATAAATAGAAAAATAAGAATTGGGGAGAAAAGACTCATAAAAAGTGGAAAGTTAGGGATGCAGCAAATGAAATGGCATAGGAAAAAGAATAATTTCCAACTTTCTTTGGTACAGATACAAATATAAAGTACATGAACCTCTTCCTCTTAACATCAACAATAACACACAGTATTTATATAATCATGAACAGGTCTATTCATTAAATTCAAAAATTACAGTGTCATTTTTTCTAGTTTCAAGCAAAATGTCCAAGAGTGGTTTCCATACTTTTCCCACATTAATCAAAATTGTCAGTTTAGACATCTCAGCCAATTCCGTTAGCTTCACCATTCATTCTTCCATTGTATACAGTTGTAGGTCTTTTTCCTCTGTACATACAAATGTTGCTGCTACTGTCATATATAAAAACAAACTCTTATGTTTTTTATCAGTCTATTTATCCATCAAGCCTAAAAGGAAACCCTTTGGTTTCACTTGTGCTTTATTTAAAAAAAAAATCTTAATTAAAATAATATCTAATCCCAGTATCTTTAGTTTTCTTACATGTCCATCAATGTGGATAAAAACTACCTTCACATGAACTTTTTTTTCCAACATGTTTTGACACTCCCTTATACATCTTTGACAATTTATCAGGTGTTAAATACAAACAGTACCTCATCTTATAAAAAAATTTCTTACAAATGGTAATTCAATGCCTTTTCAACCATATATTCCCCCATTGATCAAACAAATTGTATCCAAAAATGTTTGACCTTTTAATCATTGTGACATTAACATGTTCATTTTTCATATTCATTTTCAAGAAAAGTATATACTTCTTAGCAATAACATATTCATCATTTGTACATAAACCCAATTAAAGGCAGGTTTTTATTTGCAAAAACATAATTCTTCTTATCCAATTTAAACCTTTCTCTCAACTAAACATAAGGAAACAATTACAAGTATGACCTTCCATTTTTATTTTTTATTTTTTATTTATCACGATTTATATACAGCCCCCTCTCCCAGGGGACTCGGGGTGGTGTACAGCCAGATAAAAACATATACATAAACAATCTAAAAACCAATTAAAATTAATTAAATAAGGCTGATTAAGATTAAAATTAAGCAATTAAATTTGACATTTAAAATCAACAATTAAAAAGTAGAATTTGAATTTAAAAATTTAAAATTACAGAACAATTTAAGATTTAAACCCCTAAGGTATCAGGCCAGACCAGCTAGCTGGAAAAGGTAGGGTTTTTTTTTTTCAATTTCCAGTTTTTCTTCTGATTTTAATTTAAGTTCTTCACAAAAAGTCAATAAATCAACATAGGTCAACCAAGTTTGTGTAACTACCATTCCTTTTCTTTAAAAAGCTTCTTGTCGTGACAACCATGCAGGAATCTTAGAATCAATTTTGCTTTATAGCTATCCCAAATCCTCAATATGGCTTGCCTAATGGAGTGATTATATAAACCCATATTAAATAAAGTGAATGTTCATTCTCTGAGCTTGTGGGTTAGTTTCCAAATGTTTTGTTACCAGGCTAGGTAACATCTTCAGCAGAGTGTAAGGGATGTCAGTGTTCTTCTGTTTATAAAGGCTTCAGGAATGGGTGCTCCAATGTCTGGGGCTGCCATTCACATGGGAGAGCAATCACCTGCCTCATTGTGGTGTTCTTTGAAGCTGGCAGGCTCCTGGAAGAGGCGAAGAGCTGAAACGCAAGGGGGGATGACTCATCGGCATTCTCCACAGCTGGTGGACTCTTAAGTGATAAGAAACCAACAAGAAGCAGCTGCTGGAACAGCTGATGAGAGGGCCAGCTGGCCAGCACTGCCCAAATAACATGCTGGCTAGAACACAGCTAGGAAATGTGGAGGCATTGGTGTGGGGGCATGTTCATGGGTCATAGGGTAGGAGTGCAGTGTATTTAAAGGGTGCTGGATGTGGTGACTGGTAGCACTGACTTAATTCCAATTGTGGAAATCATTAATCACTGGTTGTTCCTATAGAAGATAAACCTTTTTCCTGCCTTTGAACTGGTTTATTGTATTTATTCCTCTACTGTTCATTGGGATGCTGGCAGGCACGTCTTGTGATGGGTCAACTGTGAGTCATCAGCGAATCTTGTGATGGGTCTTGTGATAAAGTGATTACATCATGTCTGGGTCATTGGGAGGTAAACTGCTGGTGGGGGGTTGTGTGGGTTGGTTGAGGGTCAGGCTGTGTGGTTGATTTGGATTCTGATGGTTTTTTAGGCTGGTTGTAGGTCAATGTGTCCGTTGATGGAATTGCTTGTGGAGTGCCAGGCTTCAATGAACTGGCAAGCATGGTGGGTGGTTGCATGGCCAATATTTTTGTGTTGCTCCAATCAAACTAGTGCTGTTTGGTGTTGGTATGAGTACATATTAATGCCTAAAGCCCTTACAAACAGAAAAAACACTGACACTGACATCCCCTAAACTAAGATGTTATCTAGTGTGGTAACAAAACATTTGGAAACCAACCCACAAGCTCCAAGAACAAACCTTCAACCTCATCCTACACCCAAGCTACAGATATTTGCCACTATTGCAAATGCATATTAATCTTAAATTTACTGTGCCATAAACAGCCATACCAGTCAACTTCAGGTGAAGTCCTTCCAACTGTAATAATCTATTTCTCAAAGTCACCAGTCATGCAAACAGAAAAATATAATTTTAGGTCAAGTAATCCTAGTCCACCTCTTTCTTTAGCCTCTTTCAATAATTTATATTTAATTCTTGGTTTTTACCTTGTCATGTAAACTTAGAAATATCTCTTTGCCATTAATTAAATGGTGCATCAACATCAATATTAGTATTGTCTGGAATAAAAAATAACATCTTAGGTAAAACCAGCTAATGCATCAAAGCCCTTCACTTTTTTGATTAAGTGTTCAAATACCATTCTGAAGCTCTTAGAAAATGAAAACTAAATCATCAGCAAAAGCTCTCAATTTATAGCCCTTTTTAAAAAATTTATGCCCATTATTTTCCAATCCACATCAAGGATTCCTGAAGTAATAAATGTTGCTTCTCTTTTTCTGTTTCTCTAGAGAAGGAAAGAATTTCAATATCTCTAAGTGAAGAAGTTGCTAACCAAAACACAATCCAATTGAATATGTTTTTATTTTTGGATGTATAACCTGGATGTACATGCATCAATTCATTTTTATTTACAAAGACCAAACACATATTTGTAAAACATTGTTAAACTTTAATGAGAACCCATCCTATCCAAAGCAAAATATTGAATAAGCAATTATTGTACATTTGTAATAGCTACACTGAACTAGGCTACCTTAAGAGTTATAGTATACTTTGTGTCTGAAAAAAACAGAATGATATAAAATTATTTGATCTGTTTGGATAATACTGCAGTATTGTGCTAATGCATTTTGAATGCACATGCTAGTGTAATAGGGCAGAATAATAAAACATGATTTATTGTTATAATTGCCTCAGATACACATGGATAAGTTTTCTTGTCCAAGGAATGTAAAAGTATTTACTTTTTAAAAATGCACAGGGCGAGTATCTTACCTAGCCCTAAAGAAAATTCTTCATACTTTTGGGAACCTGAGTCAGATTAAATGGTTCGTTGGTTCTACGATAAAATGTTTCACACAGCTTTGCTGTTTTGTGATATCTTTTCATTTCATTTGGATGTTTCAAACTATTGACCCTTTGTTGGAAATTCTGATTAGCCTGTTCATTACTTAGAGAGATAAATAACTCTGTCAAAAGCCAGTATGATAGCCACTATTTATTTGGGCTTTCCAACATGATAAATGTTTATCAGCTAAATTTAAAGTGACAAAGCCTAAAGGAAAAAACTGGAATTTAATAACTCAATAACTAATTATCTGTTTCCAATCCTTCACTTCTATTTTAGGTGTTCAGTTTCTGGTATAAGTGCAACATCAGGTTACATATCTAGAAGAAAGACTAGCATTTAAAAACCTTAGTATGCATTCTCTAAATTTCTTGTTTAGGTAGATACATATTTGAGTTCCAAAAGGAATTGGCATCAAAAACTTTGAAGGGTTCTGGGATCAATTTTCCTGCTTAAAAGAATATATTTACAGGCATTGAAAAATTTTGCATGCCAGACTCAGTATGGATCCTCCGTAGCCTCATATGGTGAAAAACTATTCCCTGATATCTGAAGTTCTAAATCTGCTCACTTTTCTTCCCTCAATTATCCATTTTTGTGGTTTTTGTTGGTATAATGGGCTGTGTGATGGCCTTGTGAGTTTTGTTGTTGTGATATCCTGGGTCTTATGCTGTAATCTCCTGGGTTGTTTGTTGTGTAGTGATCTCTTTTCCATTAGCCTCCCATGTTTTAACTGCTTGGATAATGGGTTGTGTGATGGCCTTAAGAGTTCTATTGCTGTGGTATCTTGGGTCTTGTGCTGTGATCTCCTCATCAACCAACCACATCAACTTCATCAACCAATCAAGAGGCAGCAATGCAGCCAACCAGCCCAGCACACCAGGCCACCCACCAGTGTTTATAGAGAGATGGCAGCTCCGATCATGCTTCGCTCACACTGACGTGAAGCCGAAGACAGCAGCCTGAGGATAGCGAGTAGGACCTCACCAAAACGTCGGCAAGATACTCCTAATCTTACATAGGAAAAGACTCGAACACACATAGGCCTACATACCTGTATCCATGAAAATCTATGAAAACAAATGTGTGTGTGTGTGT
>JAEANM010006392.1:6581-18635 GCA_017656035.1 Myanophis thanlyinensis | reverse complement strand
AAATTAAATTAAGACGGGCTGCCCTCCGAGCTGCCAAGGGCGAGCCCAGCTGTTGCCACCCAATTGAAGAGAGCGGCCCTCATCATAACTCAAATGTGACAATATGGCCCTCAGGGGACTCTGAGTTTGACATGCCTGCTTTACAGACTCTCTAAGTGGTTTAAAGAGTCAGCCTATTGTCCCCAATAATCTGGGCCTTCTTTTTAACCAACTTCAGAAGGATAGAAGGCTGACTCAACCTTGAGCAGTGAGAATCAAAATCCTAAAGTGAGCAGAGAGTTAGCCTGTAGGACTGCATTCTAACCACTGCACCACCATGGCTCTTAATAAATTATATTAATATAATACACTGATTTTATTACTGGTTGTGGTATTGTTGGTATTTTAAGTTTTGTGAGAAAGTGACAAAGGAGTAAATGAGAATCATTATATTGAAGTTATATGCGTGAATTATTAGCCATCAGAATTTTATTAGCCCTTCAGCCTTGAAGTATTTGAAATTCTTCAAAAAAAATAGAAAACAATGTTAATCTTGTCTACCTATTAACAGAGCAATCATGTTTAAACATGTTTACAGGCGAATCTCTCTACTCCTAGGTTCAATAACATCACTAGCTGTGGGATATGTGAAACTGAACTGGGATCTAACTGGAGAACTGGCACTGGGAATCTTCTCTGCCCTTGATGCTACTTCACTTATTGTGATGCATTTTACCAAGGACATCTGGGTCTGCTATGCTAGCTATTTAGTGTTCAAAGCATGCTATATGTTTCTTATAACCATAGCCACGTAAGTAACTTTCAATTTCCAGTGTTAATTTGCTACCATTTACAGTACATTTTGCTAGAGTAAGAATGAAATATTATTGGTGGCTTATTTTATGTAAGGGCACAATCCATGGAAGAAATGAAAAGTTTGTTCCCCTAGCAGAGTATTTTTCAACCATGGCAACTTTTAAGATATGCAGACTTCAATTACTAGAATTCCCCAGCCAGCATACTGCATTCAGTATGGAACAGTTTCATGACATAGTGTTCAGAAGACCCTGTAAATGACATCTAAGAGCACTGAATTTATTTATTAGATATTATTTTAAATAAAGGTAATAGGGGCAGCCAGATATTATGGACAAAAATAGATGTGTTCTATTATTTTTCATTTTTAAATGTGTAGTTCTACTTTATAACAAGGTATTGAAATCCCAAGTATCATACATGATTGTCTAAAGCAGTATTTCTCAATCTTAGCAACTTTTAAGATACATGGACTTTAACTCTCATGCTGCTGCGGAATTCTGGGAGTTGAAGTGAACGCAATTTAAAAGTTGCTGAGCAACACTGGTCTAAAAGAAATTTGTCCAATCTCCTTTGAGCTGTTTATTCCAGAGACTAAATGTGCCTAGCTGCATCAATGCTAACACAAACATAGAATGTGTTCTTCAATTAACAATTATTTTGTTGTTAAATCAGTTAAATGCATTTTTAAGATCTCTTCAGTTACCGTATCTATTTTCAAGATAGAAGTGATTCTGAAAAAAAAATCATTCACTTTCTTATCCTTAGCAAACTTCTGCTATTGTATCTTAATGAGCCAGTGTAGGTTAAGCAATTACTCATAATTACATTGTGCTGTATGTTTGTGGGGGTGTGGATATAATTTTACACTGCATTTGTAAAATTCACTTATATTCTCCAAATTTTGCCCCAGCTCAATAGTCTTTTACAAGATTTCAGTAAGTTACTAATGTATCTTGCAGACTCCATGTACTTATAATCCTCTCATATGCAGCTAAATTATACTGAAACTTCATATCCCAAAACTATATTCAACCAGAACTGTATTCTAACCAGTTTGTATTTCAGATTCCAGATTGCTATCAACCTCAGTATGGAACGCTATGCCTTGATGTTTGGCTTCAATAATTTTGTTGCACTGCTAATTCAAACTATAATGACTGTTACTGTAGTTGATTCAAAAGGTCTGGGCCTGGATATTGGGACTCAGGTAAGTTGGACAGGTAATTTGGGCACTGTTGCTGAATTAGTACGTATTTCTGAAGACTTTCACATCTTTTCAAAGATCACCTTCTGAAATGAACAGACTTGGAAATTTCAAATGAAATAGGGACAGTTAACCTTATGCAGACAGGGACTGTACTTGTGTTTTGAAGGTTGAAAGGTTGATATTACTACAAAAACTACCAGTTAACACATTCATTTTTAATTTCTTAGTAAAAAAAAATGCATTATTACTCAGTTGTAAATCCTCACAAAGATTGAATAATGATAACAAAAACTAAATTAGGGAATACAAGAAGGCAGAATTAAATGAATTGTACAGATGGAACTAAAGGCCATAACTGGGTTAAAAATGAGATCCATTCTTAAGGTTGTTTTTAAGTCAAATTTGTATGCAAGTCAGAACTCATACTTACGAACAGACTGCCTATTAAACCACTGAAAATTGGCTGTATATTAAAAATGCACAACTTCAGGTGTTCATGTAAATAGTGAGACTTCAGTGGTTCTTCAGCTTGAAAAAAGGGAATGCTGTCGATCGTTTTTAGTAACAGACAATCCATTCATAAATATGAGTTGTTTGTAAATTCTTACCTTGGGGCCTGCCTGTAATTGGAACCAGGAATTCTGTTAAATATCTATGGAGATTCTCAGTCATCCAGGTCATGGTTGTCCCAAAGGTGCTTTTTCAAGAGGCAACTGGATGTTCTTGTTTTTTCTTTAAGACATTTCACTTCTCATCCAAGAAGCATCTTGGATAAGAAGCAAAACATCTTCAAAGAAAAACTAGAAAGTCCAGTTGCCTCTTGAAAAAGCATCTTTGTGACAGGAATTATGTTGCTAACTAATGCAGCCATAAAGCTCAACACACGAATGCCATTTGTGACCGCTTGCCACCTTCCTCATTGATTTTACTTGTCAGAAGCCTGTAGTTTGCATATGACATCACATGATTGTGGGATGCTGTGACATCATAATTGTGAGCCAGTTGACAAGCACTCATATGGCAATTATGAGACCACAGGAATGTTACAATCAACACAATAAGGACCTGTCTTAAGTATCCCTTGTTCAGTGTCATTAACTACAAACAGCTGCTGAATGAGTGGACTTTAATCAAGAACTGCTGGTAAATGTAAAAAGCTGCTTAACTATCACAAGAAGATGACGTTGAGTTCTGGGATGGGAAGAAATATGGAATCCTAGACCTTTGGATAGACTTTGGTCACTGTTTCTTAGATAACAATTTCTATTTTAAAGAATGCATTGCTTATAATTTGAAGGCGGCACTGCAACAAAAGACATGTTTGTTGTTAATAAATCCAAGTCTCACAGAAAGGTGAAGTTAATTACTCTTATTTTTTATATACAGAAATAACCCTGAAACCATATAATGCTCTCACAGTAAATTAGTTCTTTGTCGAAATACAAACTTGTGTGCAAGACATTTTGGTAGGCTTTGGACTATGCTATGCTGTTTTCATACCATTTTAAAATGATTTTAACCATTTAAAATGTAGATTTGAGCTCTCATATCATGCCAGTGCATATCACTTGAGGTTCATTTTATAAATATTTAATGAAACTTTTGGTATTGTAGTCAAGATTGTACATAGCTATACTGGTTTAGCTCGAAATGTACATCAAAATGTACCTTCAGGAATCTCACATGGTTTGCAAAGACAGTTGCTTAAGGTTATTACTATAGACAAGGTTCCTAGGTTCATGTTTTGACATTTATAAAAAGCTAGACATATTAGTAATAAGCAAAATAGTTGAAAAAAATAGAATATAATAGTTGAGATTTTTCTAAGGAAAATAACTTGATTCTTATTCTGCTTTATTGCAGTTCTTAATATATGGAAGCTACTTTGCAGCGATAGCTGGGATTTTTCTAAGCAGAAGCATTTACATCATAATCTCAACGAAATGTAAAAAGGAAAACCCTACAGAAAATCTTCAAATCAAAGCACAAAGGCGGAATACAGAGATTCATAGCACAAGAATGTAGCACCTTAAGCAAGTTACTTTGAAGCCAAATTTAACAATCATTTATTTGAACAAATCAGTCCTTCGATGACCTTATTAACTCACATTTGCACATAAAATTAACTTACATATTCGCATGTGATTTTAAATTGTGGTTATGACATAACTGTATTAGAAGATCAGAATTCTCAATGTGTCTAACACAAGACAGTTACATTTGAAATGAGAAGGAAATGTTGGTTATGTATAATTGATTTGGGGACATTTGTAATTACCACTAAAATAATTCTTTATAATGCCATTTAATTAAAGTTGGAAGTATTTCTCTACTTTTGGAGACCTGTGCTGCTGCTAATTGTTTGTGGCTTCAGTTTTAAGTTCTTGGTATAACTTTTATAGTCATTATAGAACCATAACTCTCACCATTATTTTGACTCAAACTCTTCAGATCTGTTATTCGGTGAGAATTGGAGAGCTACAGATTTCCCATCTTTATTTATTTATTTAATCAAATTTATATACCGCCCCCTCTCCCTAGGGACTCGGGGCGGTGAACAGCCGATTAAAAAAGAATACAAAATACAAATACAATTTAAAAGTCAGTTAAAATGATTAAATAAAGGCTGATAATTTAAAACCGATCCAGAAAGGGCTGCAACTGGGCAATCCTACGGACCTGATAAAAGGCCCCTCTGGAAACGGCCGTGATATGATCTTCCAACGACAGCTGTACATCCAGGACCCCAGATTGCGAGCCCCTTCCGTGGGGGACAGTCTCCCCCCCAGGCCAGTGATAACTCCAGCTGGCTGAATTTGGGTGCAGGAAACCACAGCCACTCAGTCTTGGCCAGGTTGAGCTGAAGCCTGTTAAGACCCATCCAGCTCCACAAGGCCCCCAGGCAACGGCTCATCACTTCGACAGCTTCGTTGGGGTGGCAATATACAGCTGTGTGTCTGCATATTAAAACTCACCCTGAAGCCACGGATGATCTCCCCCAGCGGCTTCATATAGATGTTGAACAGGAGGGGCGAGAGAACCGACCTCTGAGGCACCCCACATATTAGGGGCTTCAGGGGTCGATCTCTGCCCCCCTGCCAGTACAAATTGTGAGCGGCCGGAGAGGAAGGAGAACCACCATAACACGGTGCCTCCAACTCCTAACCCCTCCAGCAGCCGCAACAGGATACCGTGGTCGACGGTATCTTTAATCCTGAACAGATGAAAATTTGACTATCTGAAATCTTGCCTCCTCACATACCTGATTGAGGCAAGGGATTTTGAACATACTTTCAGCTGTGGAGGACATTTTATAGAGCATGAAGTATGTAAAGCTTAGTGCTGTGTCCCCAATTATGGGCTACATTCCCTGAGGAATTATTTTTGGTCCTCTTCTTGTGAGGATACTTGTCCAGCCTAGGTTTTTGAGTCAGTGTTTTATTGTTCTGAGCAGAAAACAGCTGCTTTGAATGGTTCATATCTGAACAGGAAAAAAAATCATTTTGGAGTTTTTGGTCTGTAGAGTGAAAGAAGCTATTTTGATGTGGATAAAGACTAAAACCGGATTGCCCTAATGATGAAGCGTTCAGAAAAGAGTAAGGGAAAATCCAAGTGGTGGTTGGAAAGGGTTGCTCAATATCTGCATCTGCATCAGTAGTGCTGGTGATGGAAGGCACAAGCAAGAGCTGAAAGGGAAATGCCAGCTCCTCACATGCAGGGGAAGTCAGCACACCAGTGCCATTCTCACCTCTTTCACCAGGCAGACACCACTACTTTGCACTAAGGAGGAAAGGCCCTGGAAAGACCAGAAGCACACATCTAGGGAGATTTGCTGCATTAGGAATTGCTGAAATATCCTTAGGAATAGGTACACACTGGCTGAGGAAAGGATTGGTGGATAATGCTATGTTGGGAATGGCAGGGATAATACTGCAGAACTACTAGTGGGATATATTTGGGGTTCAAAACAGATTTTTTTCCATGTTCAGTTCTATTAGCTTAAGCCTTAAATCTTTTCATAAAGATAGTAGCAAATAAAACATAATTTCAATGCAGTAGATTGTGCATGTGTGTTTCAAAGTCAGGCTTACTTTATGTGCATGTACCATGCTCAGAAAAAAAAAAGGGAAATGTATTTATATCCCACCTTTAATATTTTTGCTCAGTTAAGTGTTTTGCAAACAGATAGCATTGTAATTTTGTGAAATTCTTAGTAGATGGATAGGTGCACTGTGATTATCAGGTCACTCTCGAGAAAAGAGACCAGGACCCACAGAACCCTCATATTGAAACTGATAAAAACCATTGTTTATATACATTGTCTCACCAAGCCTTCTCAACCTATTAGTTGCTAGGAGAAATAATTAGAATTAAAGTTTACGTTGGGATTCATTTTTGGACTCCTTTGTTTCATCTTTGGCATCACTCTGAAGGTTTGTCATTGATCAAACTGATAATTCTGAACTATCATTATTTTCAGTCCCTGTTTATTGTTCCCATTATTCTTTTCATATTCTTCTCTAGTAATAAGTAGGCTATTTTACTTTTAACCTGCTTTAACCTATTTTATTATAAACATCAGGTAGAAAAATCTTTGAAGTGCTGGAAAAAGTCATTATAAAAGATGGTAAAAAAATTGAAGTTTACAGATTATTATACTTTTTTATGTATGGGGACATGATGCAATCTATTAAGAAATAGTTAATACTGTTTAATGAATTTTCTATTAGATAACACCAGTATTTTAATGTTTATGATAAGAACATTTAATCACTGAATGTTCTCATATGGACTGATTCATTCTGTTCTCAATTTGAATTTTAGAAAAAATGTTTTTAAATATCTCCTTCTATCCTTGAAACTATTGCAATATGCATTAATATTATCAAGCTTAATTAGAAAACCTAATATGTCTGTAATAATGGTCTGTTAAAACAGATGGAATCCTAACTAAGGGCTGTACATTCATGTTCTTTTTTCAAACTACTTTGCAAGAATTGGTTATTTATTTACTTAATTGATTTATTGTATATAACTACCAGCTTACATAACCGACTCTGAGTGGCATAGAATAAAATAGGTTTTAAAATAATATAAAATAAAAACACAGAGAATGTTGTTGACAATATAGAAAGCAAGGGACAAAATAGATGCTTAATCCTTGCAGAGATTTTGGTCTTTATGTCTGGAAAATAAAAACTCCAATATTTCAAAACTGGGGAATCCAACTCAACCTAAATGTAATTAATTCCCATGAACTCAACATAATTTATAATACACTGCATAGTATATCATAAAAGTTATATGAAACCTAAAGTTAACAATAAAATGTATGCATTTGGATAAAACAGAATCTGAAAGTATCTTAAAACAACAGAGTCCACTAAGGGATTTAAAATAACACCTGGGGAATACTGAGTGCATGCTACTATTTCAGGAGATGAATTTCAAATTATACAAGTAATCCTCAATTTACAATAGTTCATTTAGTGACTTTTCAGTTACAACAATACTGAACAATGTGACTTATGACCGTTTTTCAGTTACGACCTTTGCAACATTCCCATGATCATGTGATCAAAATTCAGTGTCTTGGCAACTGGTTCATATTTATGATCCTTGCTGTGTCCCAAGGTCATGAGATCACATTTTGTGACCTTCTGACAAGCAAAGTCAATGGAGAAGCCAGATTCACTTAACAACTAGGTTACTAACTTATCAAGTGCAGTGATTCATTTAACTGTCCCAAGAAAAGTCATAAAATGGGGCAAAACTGACTTAACAAATGTCTTAACAAAATGTGGGTTCAACTGTGGTTGTAAGTAGAGGACTACCTTATAGAAATTTTTTTTTTTACTACATTGAAAATGATTTTTCACTATAGTGTAGATCATTTCGTAAGTATGAAAAAAGATACTCTCACTAAATCATTTGAACCAAAGCTAAATCGTTTTTTTAAAAGCTAAATCTCTTTTTTAAAAAACACCACAAATTTCTTACCTCACACTGAAATGTATTTAATGTAACCATCCAAGAAGTAAGATCTTCAATATGAACCAAGACACAGTTGGTTTAAAAAAAAAGGGCACATAGTACTGCAAGTTTCTCAGTGGCAAAGTAAAGCCCAATTAAAACTTAATACAATTGCCCAGTCACAAATTTGAATACCAGAATAGGGAGCTTTTTTTAAAAAAAAATAATGCCTCCAATATTTAAATATCTAAATATAGCAGCATAGAGTATAAAATTTCCAAAAAACTCATCTGATGCAATAGGAAAAATATTAAAATATATTAGATTTTTTGCAGAAATGCGTTGTGCCCATTAAGCTGTGTATCCACGTTACATTCCATTTAACTGGCTGGACATGTTTTACTGGGGAGCTCAATGATGATGGGTATTGTACTGTTATCTCACATTTATTCATCTGACACTCTATGAATTCCAGCTCTATCAAACAGTACTATGCCAATTGGTGCTTGCAGTTATATGCTGCAAGGCTGCTTTATTCATAATACACACACACTGAATTTCAGTTTAAACAGTTGTTCAATGTAAATATTATTCAGAGAATGAAAATAATTTCTAGAAAAAGCATAGAAAAGTCTTTAGTTATCACCTGAAACAAAAATTCAACATGAGGATCATATTAAGTTCAACAGTAAAAATACCACCTTATCTTAAGCACTGATACAATGATTTTTTTTTAAATTTAGAAATGAAAAGCAGCAGAAAAGGAAAATTCCTGATCTTAAAATTCAAGGCATCTAAGTGAATGCATTGTATTCCCATTCCCCTCAGCAGAGCAAACGGCTGTCTAAATGGGGAAACAATAGAAATACAGTACCAAGGATGAGTTAAAAACATTATCCTACAGAATTATTCTTCCATTAAAAAGCTGAGGTTCTTCAATCATTTTTTAAAAATGTGGGACTTTGCTGACTCTTATGCCACATTCTGTATACACAAGTAAAGTTTTAATTGCAATTTCAAGGATTCAGTCACAAAAATTCCTGCAAATGAACACATGTATGCATGAAAATGACATAATTTTCCTGATTTAAAATTACTAGAAAGTTCTTAATTTGACTCCATTCACATTTTCATCCAAATGTAATCATTGAAACTAAGACAAATGTTACATATACTGGATACAATATATTGCCTTTTGGGGACATACCCCAATTCAGCACTACCACAGGTTAGCAGACATCCAAACATAATGTTCTGTTTGTCTTTTAAATTACGACTCTTAAAACGGCTACAGAAAATTCAGAAATCCATTAACCTGGTAATTTCAGACAGAAACTGGCAATTTACCAAACATATTGTCCCTATCCTAATTTCCATCTTCCTATTAAAAATCTTAGAAGGAACTTTTTGAAAAATTCTGTACTTTACATTTTACCTAAAGTATAGGATATATAGGGATGTACTATTTCAATGTTCCAAATAGCCTTGTTCACTAGGATTAAGTATTATTTTTATATCTCAGGTTAATGGTAATGACAATCTGAAGCAATGTGTTTCAATTCCATAAAAAGAACACCTTTCCCTCTCTATTAATCAACAATCCTTTGAGAGAAATTCAGATCTTTTCTATATCAATGCACCGTAACAGCATAGCATATGAATCATCTTGGTTGAAATCTTCAGGTCACTTAATTTTATGAAGTAATGGCCTGTGTCAGTATTACACCGTGTGGATTTATATTTGCCACTGATAATGTAATTGTATATAAAATTTGTATTTCTATTGACAAACATCAAATATTTGAGTTACAAATTACTTAAAATCTACAGAAACATCGCTCAATCAACTTTCATCAATAAATATGCTTCCAGGGCATTTACCTTGCAAATAACTGCTGAACAATAATTCTACTGGCAAGAAACATAATATTCATTCCAAATCTACAGTATGCATATCCATTCTGAAGCTAAAGTTTTGTTTTATTAAGTATTTGCTGGCTGTTTGGTTTCAATAATGCTGCAAAATCAATCTTACCAACTTGTTTTACGTAATAAGAATGAATGAGCACAAATTGAAATAAAGAAACATTTAAACAATGAAATGAAATATATTCTGTACTACTCATTTAAAGTTAGATTTGTTAGACAGTTTTCAAAATAAAGGCAATTTCATATTTTAACTGATTGATCAGTAGGTACATTCCTATTGTTAACAGAATTTACTGTTTGCAACCTTACTGAAACAGCCGAGGAAATAATGCAATTTCAAAATTTTGTCAATGATTTTGAAAATTAACAAAATTGGTTAGTGCAAATGCTGACAACAACAAACTTTTTTAATATTTATTTTTTTCACCTGCAATCTGTAGCAAAACATGATCAGCTTTATTATGCAGACAGGTATCCCTCCACATTATATAGAATTTAGGCATGTATAAATAGAAGAGCTCTTCAGGAAAGGGGAAAAAAACACTTCAAGAAATGAATAAAACTTCAGTTCTGAATTCATAAATCCCAACAAGCAATGTTAAAATGATATAGGCCATTCATTCCAAGATATATGACAGCACCTTATGGCTGATCTATTTCTCCCAGTAACATTTTTCACGTAACAGTGTGTTAAAAGTTACAAATACTGATATGCACAAATAACTAATTCCTAAGAGAAAAATATGTACAATACTGCAGCATAATGAATGGTATCTGCAATAACTTATTAGCCAATTTTAATATACATGATACTATTAACATTCTCCTGCCATTGCACAAGAAAGGATGTTACCACAGTTCCATGTTTTGTACATCACCTGGTGTTCCTTGGTTTTAATACACAATGCAGACTTTTTTTGCTGAAAGACTTATTTTGTGTTTAAAGCTAAGGTCAGTGAAACAAGACAACAGTGCAACAGGCATAGAGATGTTATGTGATCACATAGAGTTCTTTTAAGTAAAGTGTCTATAAGGCTATAAGAAAGGATTGGTTGATGAGCTTCCTGTTGGAAAAGGCCCTGTTGCTGCTCCTGCCTAAAAGAAAAAAGCAAGAAATCTTATAAAAATGGAATCTTGATAAACCACATTCAAATATCAATTATATGAATAGTTGCGAGAATTTGAATAATTCATGAAACTGAAATAATCTCTTACTGATAGTGCTTTTATTCCTGCTGTGCACAAATATATAAATATATAGAACATAGTTATATTATTTGAAACTATAAAGTATATTTCTGTACAGTTATCAAAATCATTTTTTCTCAATGATAGGTTTGTATTCTCTCTTCCTCTCAAATTTGATGAAAACCAAAACATTGTCTCTTTAAATTATTTAAATTAACATTTTAAAATCCTGTTTATATCATTTAAATCTCCTAACATTCAGTTTTTAGATAATGCAATTTTTCAGTTTTAATCAAATAAGGACCATATTACCCATAAAATAAAATTAAAGATTTTAAATATAAATAATCTAAAATATCCCAGAGAAAGTTGCAGGTTTAGAATTTGGGGAGGAGGGTATTCCCTTTTTGGTATCCTTTTGAGGACAACCTTCTCAAGATATGTATATGAATTAAGAGACTCATAAATCTTACCCATAATATTCACTTACCATAAAAGGATTACTGGAGACACCAACAGCTGTAACTTGCCCAAAAGGGGTTACTACTGATTTTCCTTGTCCAAGTGCAGCAAAACCAGTACCTTTGTAATTAAATATCAAACATTACCTCTAGACCACATATCAAATATCATATTATGCATATATGACATTCACCAAAATCAGTCCCTTAATCAATGAATCAACTAAACATTTTATTCCAATCAACATTGATCCCATATATTAAAAGTAAATTAAAAACAGAATTACATACAGTAAAATGATAATCATTCATTTAGTTACAATATTGAAAAAAGTGACTTTTCAGTTATGTTGCAACATCCCTATAGTCACATGATCAAAATTCGGTCACTTGGCAACTGACATGTATTCATGACAGTTGCACTGTCCTAGGGTCATGTGATCACCATTTGTAACCTTCCAAGTCAGCATCGGATTTACTTAATGACTGCATGATTCA
>JAEANM010006391.1:0-18638 GCA_017656035.1 Myanophis thanlyinensis | reverse complement strand
CTAAGCTAAGGCAAGAGGTGCTGGCTCAGGAATTCTGGGAGTTGAAGTCCATGAGTCATGAAAGAGCCAAGGTTCCCGACCCCTGGTATAGTTTGTGTTAGGACATAGAACAGCTGTTTTATATATATATATATTTAAAACATCAAAATGGCTATTTAAGAAAATAATACAACTCACAGAATTGCCAAAAAAGCCATCTTTAAAATCATGGCCAGAAGGTTTTGCTTTATCTACTTTTTTTTTAAAACTTAACATCTTATTGGTATGGTACTTCAGCATGCAATGAACCCCCTTGTTACCTTGCTATTAACTTTAATCTTGACATAATTCTGACTAATATAGCTGATACACTATATGAATAAACTTATTTTTGGCTCTATCGATTTGTAGGTAATGCCTTTAAATATACAAATTGTAGCCAAGTAAGTCACTAGGGTACCAAACATGATACACGAGTATTTTATCATATAGGCAGGAGATGTAAAATGCAGGAACTTTCCTTTCCACTGGCCGGTGATCCTTCTTTCTAAGAAGAAATGAAATTGTGTTTTTTTTTCCTGCCATCTCAAGGCTGCATCTGCCTAGTATTCAATAGATGTGTGTTTGCTGTATTGGGATAACATTTATATGATGAATGACTCTATTTTCTATGAGATGATTCCATTAAAATATGTGTGGGAGAAAAATATGTAGTGAAAAGAAATGATACGAATCACCCACAGAGAATAAGAGCATCTGGAATAAGAACATAAAATAATTAATGTTAGAAGAAAAAGATGAAATTGGAACACAAATCAATTAGAAAGGCAGAACTAGCTATATTAAATTCAGATCCAACCAATAGATTTTTCCTCTGTATTGAGATAAATTCTGAAATATATTTTGGCTTCAGAAGTGCCACCCTTAAATACTTTCAGTTGATCAGCCATGTTTTTGCTATGCCTGGATAAAACTCAGTACTGGCTGCCCACATGGAGTCAAATTGCATACCAAAACATGCACCCAGACTTCTTCATTGTTGCTATTTCTCCCTCATTCGTAGATGTTCTCTCAGGTCTGCAGCCTTCAATTCTGCTGTTTGTGTTGGGGACCTATGGAACATTTTTTTTTAAATGTGAAGGATGGAGGAAGAGAACATTCTCTTTGATGCTGAATCTCACCAATGCTTATATACCACTAAAATTATCCTGTTTGTCTGTTTGTAACCTTCAGTTGAGCAAAACGCTCCATTATAGTACAACAATTTTTGAATCAAGATATCTCAAAAGAGGTAACTTAAAGAATGCCTCCAAAATCTGGGACACATTCATCTTATAGGATTTAAATTTAGCAAAGTTGTGGCCACTTTAGCTCCAGTTACCTGCAGTCATGTGATCAGCATTTCTAATGCTCCCTGCCAGCTTTATACCAGGATACTCAGTGGGAAAGCTGACAGGGCTGACTCCTGATCTTACTGCTATTTTGACCGCCTCTGGTCATTCTGTTTCTCAGCATAGGTAAGGAAATGTCTGTGAATCAATGGCCCAATGGGTCACAGGTTGCCTAGTGACTAAATGTGACTCATACAATATCTGAAATCTTTAGAAGGTTGGGACAAATGGAGCATGACTGGAAAATAGCTTTAAGAGGATGATTTTTTTTTTTCCTTATGAATGCTGTTCTTCCCATTGTAACCAAGCATTCCAAATTCTATTTCTATTCAAACCTTATTCATGGAAGCCAAACATGGCATATTGTAAACAACATGTGACAGAAGAGACTGGCAATTGTGAGTAATAATCTCCAATGCATTTTCGGTATGCCAGAAACTTTGCTAGTATACAGACTGAATATTAGCTGTTGATACTGTATCCTCAAAAAAAAAAAAAAAAAAGAGAGAGAAAATGCTTCAAGAATGAGATTTTCTTGAAGTGAGATTTTCTTAATGACCACATACACAATAAGAATTGTCTGTCAGAGTAAATTATACATTTAATGGGACAGGTGATATATTGCCAACTGGGAAATCTGATGTGCTATGCATCTAAATTCAATCACACAAAATACTATAATAAAATACTATATATATACTAGGAATTGAATTGTTTATTTGGTAAAATGTGCATTTTATCACCACTTAGGGTTGCACAGTTCAAGAATTTTATTTTTCTGTTTCGGTGTATTTAGAAACATTGATATCAGGGCTCTTATCATTTCTGTAAAGCTGTTCTATAGAATGTAAAATTTATACTTGTATATAAAAATGCAAGGCATGGACAGAAATCTATAGCAGTTTTATCTGTTTCTAAAACAATTTACTTGAAAAATGAGAGATTCTTACATTTGTTGAAAATATGGCAATGAAGGCAATCATTTTTTTCCTAACACTTGAGGTCTTATATTCATAATTGCCTTTTAGTGCAACTTAGCAACTTCCTTGAACGTACAACATTTTAGGGTAGCAGTTTGCAACCGTATAGGAAATTGCAATGGTTTACTAAAGGTTCGTTCAAAGGAGTAGCAGATGATTAAACAAAGAATGTAGGTCATCCATAATTATTTACTTGGACTTTGCTTGTGGATTCTGACCCACGGTGGGTTGGTTGGTTGGTTAATTTATTGTATAATTTATTGTATATTGTATTAGGAGACAGCAGCGAGAGCACAGCCAGAGGAATGGTCAAACAAAAAGCAACTTAGCATACAATACAAATGTGAGCATGGAAACAGTATCAGATTGTATCTTAAAATTTCTTTAGGCTCTAAGGATGATTGGGTAGAAGTGTTCTTTCAGACTTGTAAGATTGATCTTAGCTGTAAGCATAGGGCACAGGTGTCAATCTTGCAGCGTCAAATTGCCATCATGTGATGTATCGTGACATTTTTTACTTTTGCAAAGCTAGGGTGGGTGTGGCCTATGCATGATGCATCCAGCCCATGGGCTGCCAGTTTGACATCCCTGGCATAGGGATTGCTTGTCTCCCTATGATAGGTCCTTACTCCTTGCTTTATGAATCAGCATCTACCTGGGGTGAATTTGACTTATGATTCACAGATGACTGATAACCTGTTGCCTCCGGAATTGCAGGTGGAGAGTCTGCCTAGTTTTCTCATTCTGTCTTCCTGCTGGCAGTCCAGAAAGATACCATGTTGACATAGGTCAAGCCACTGATAGGTGTAATAAAATGAAACACCAAGAAACACTCTTGAAGTCCAAGCACAGATTATTTGCCAGAGATGCGAGAGCCATGTTTATCCCATCTCTAGGCCTGAAAAAGTATCCAGGTAATTCACCCCATTTAGGACCTTTTGAAGCTGAGAAAACAGAGGAGAAAAAGATCCCAAAACAAAGGGCTTCTGCCCGTTTCAGAAAAGAATGGTAATTGGTGTTTAATTGATCAGTAATAATAACAATAGCAGCAGCATTGATATGATAATTCTAGTAATTTATGAGCTAAGTGAAACAATTTGGGAGATATTTCTTTGCTAATTAAGCCATTTGGAAAGCATTGATGGGAAAAAATTGGCAAGATTCCGTATTAAAATTCTAATTTGCACTGTAACACTCAAACAAAATCCCTAATGCATTTTTTACAAACCTTTGTTCTCATTGAATATTGTACATGACCAGAATTCTTTTCTGGGATTCAGTTGAGAGATCCATGAAGGTTTGGGAAGCAATAATGCAAGACACATAATAAAGCCAATAGAGCCATAATAGAGCCTAGTTATCAAATTTATACACCGCCCATCTCACTTAAGTGACTCTGAGCAGATTGGTGTAGTGGTTAAAGTCATGTTTGTTTTTGCTCTCATGACCCTTTCCATTTTAAAAACAAAAGACCTTTTGCTTGTGTGGGTTATATTTATCTGTTAAGTTGGGTGATAAGGAAGAAGACAACAGGTGTCTATAACTTCTTCATTTATTAATAGCAGTTCATAAAACACAACGTATCACCAGCAACTTTCTTCTGACAACTCTCCCCTTCTATACTAGAGCCATCAGACAGCTCAGCCAATTATACAGCTGCATTTTCCCTTTCAACCGGCACTTCCTCACCCACACACATTCCTTAATCTCTTCCTGGCAATTAGAGTATTCACCATTATCCATATCTACCACATCAAAAATTAAAATTGACACATATTTGTAGAACATGTATGGTACTTATTGAATCGTGTAAAAATAACTATTAAACCAGGAGACTGTGAGTTCAAGTTCCATCATAGTCATGAAAATCAGCTGGGTTACTTTGAGCCAATCACTCTCTCTCAGCCCAACCTGTTTCACCAGATTTTTGTTGTGGGGAAAATTAGAAGGAATGTGTGTTCCTTGAATTATTTGTAAAAATAATAAAGATAGGACAAACAAAAACCAAAAAATGACAATTTTAAATGTTTGAAAATATCTGTAAGAGAAGTGCTGGTAGAGCCAGGTGGATGAATAAAAAGAAGCCTCAGCCTAATATCATTATGTATCCACAAACAAACCAAGTCTAACCCACCTTGATTGCCATTGAATTGTATGTAACAGTTCCCAGGTGCTGAGCATTAGTTGAGAAGATTCCCATACATAGGCCTTTAGCAATCAATTGGTTAAATTAAACCTTCAAATGTGGACCTGGCTTTTTGTATCTGACAGTGTCTTCAATATCTGGTAAACAATGCTGATTTCCTGATAACTGTCCCTCCCAAGAAATCTTGGAAGAACTGGGGTGTTCCTTGAACCACATTTTAGGAAACATTGGGTTAAAGCACCAGACCAGAAACTAGGATACTTTGAGTTCTGTTCTCGCCTCAAATGCAAAGCCATCTTGGGCCAGTCACTTTCATAGCCTTAGGAAGGAGACAATGGCAAACTATTTCTGAAAAAAAAAATTGTGAAGAAAACTGCAGAGAATTGTCAGGCAGTTAGTTGCAAAGAATAAAAAAACTGACTCGAAGGCAACAAACAAACAAAGCAATCTTATAAAAGGCAATGGTACCAAAAGAATTCTCATGCCTGCCTCCTCTTGTACCTCTTTGGCAATGCCTTTAAGAGTAGGGAAATGATGTTGGAGGAAAAAGCCCATAAGATACTGTATGTAAATTGGGAGATGTGGGAGTAGGAATGACTAGACCTTGATCACTTGCTTTCCTTTGAAGTATTCCATGCTATGGCTTGAGGGATATCGCACATTTACCTTTTTGTGGAATCATGAGGCATGAAAGTGACTCAAAGATACCTTGTGTATAAGCACATTAATTTCTAGAACTCTAGATTATTCCTGCTCTGTCAGCTTTTCAGCAGTGGAATTAGCTGTTAAAATGCAGTTCTGCTGAAGATCCTTTTATGTTGGGAGTGGGGGTGGGGGGAGATGTCATCTGCCTGGAGTGTAAAAGCTAAAAGTGTTGTGGGAGAAGGCTTTGACAAGCTGCTGCTTAGTAATGTGTTTTAAAAGTACCCATTTGACATGGTGTAGCAAACCTCTTACTCCCACCGTGGTTTTATTATCTACACAGCATTGGAGAGCTTAGCATTCTAGTCAGATGACATACACTGTATAGGCAAGAGCTTCTATGTTTTGCTAATGCTGGGCTTATCAAAACAATGGTGAAATCGACGCTTGGATATTTTTAATTTACATTAGCAAATACATTCTGCTATATGAATTCAATTTAGCAAGCAATCTGTGCTCTTGTTAGTGTTACTGTTTGTAATTCCTGTATCTGGATTTTGGACATTTGTTAAGCAAAGTGAAAAAAATAAAAAAAGCAGATGTACTGTTTATCAGTTGTGAACTCATGCAGTCAGTACCAGTTGGGAAGGGGGTAAGCAAGGGATGGACAGATGTTCTTGCGGCCTGGGCCCTCAAATTTATACTTCCCAATTTTACATCAAAGCAGTTCAAGTTACATTTCACTTTTTCATTGTTACCTTTTTTGTTTGTTTCGTGTGTGATCGTTTTTATCTTTATCATGGCAAGGGGGCTCAAAAGGTAGAGACAGTTGTGGATCAATTGAAGATCCTCCCTGTAACTGACAGATCTCCATCTTCAGCCTAGGTGTCCTTCACATGAGTGAATCTCCAACTACCAGAATCTTCCAGACAGAAGAACAGAGTTGAGAATTCTGGAAGTTTGTCTCCACATATAGATACCACCCAAATTATCTTACACAAACCTCCAAGACATTCTATCTTCACTGGGCTTTTTATTTGTGATCCTTCAGTCTTCCAGCCTTTATCATTAACAAGCAAGGCAAACTATTTATTTTAATATCATATTTGTATTATACTGTGAACAGTTAACATTGAAAAAGACCCACTTATTCATGTTAAAGGAAAAAATGCTGGGAGATGGATATACATTTATCTTTCACACTAGTATCAGCTAGGATTGTGCATTCTTCAAAAATTAGTGGAGGTGCTGTCAGTATCGCTAGGTGGACAGGAGCTGGGGCAAGGATGGGAGCTCACCCTTCTCTGAACTCAAGTTTCAAACAAGAACTGTCGGTTCTACAGCTGACACGCTCATCATCACAGATGTCCAATGCAACATGAGTAGTCCATTATAGACCACTATAACAGAAGCCATTAAGTTAATAAAAAAGTAGAGGAGGTACCTAACCAGGCATCCTATGGTTTCTGAAATCATTGGTTAAGCATGCTAGGAAAAGGTAATGCACTGTTGATTAGGTCATGGTACAAAAAACACATTGTAATGGCATGTTGAAATGGCCATGGGAGACTGAGGATGGGGGATGATAGAGAGATGCTTTTTAGGGAATGATTAGATAAGAGAGGGCACAGCCCTCAGCTGCATAGGGAGAGAAACAGACTTAGAAAGGGACTTCCCTAAGTTCTCAGGCTGTAAAAGAGATGAGAGATTTGTACTAGCAAACTTGGAAGACTTCATTAATGTAGCCCTAGTTCTGCTGGTTATATTTCCTGTCAGGTCTACCTGGGAAGGCTGATACATACACACAGATATCATGGCCAGTTCAGAAGATGAAGAGGAGTTACAGTAGAGTCATCAGCCTGAGGGGATTCAACTGGAAGAGTCACAAGCAGGGAGAAACAACATTGCCTAGCAACCAGGAGAGGTAGCCATCACTGGCCTCAGAATACAAAGAGGCAGAGCTAAAGCCTCCTCTAACGTAAGGTTCACCGTGAAGGGAGGAAAACTGAACAAAGGCGCTCACCACAATTATTGGCTAGAAATTAGTGGCTGCCCCACCAATCCAGATCACAGCGCCTCTATACAAGTAGAGCTGTATGCCTCATATATCTGTTGGCAACAGCTCTCCATTTACTTTACCATTATGTTTCACAACTACATAGCCTGTTTTCTCCAAAAGGGACTCCAGATCCCCATACCACGTTTTTTTTTTTTTTTGGCCCTGTAGTACCTTGTTTATTATTTGATTTTTCTCTTTTTTCTAATTTAAGGTGGTTGAACTGGATATTTTGGAAATGAGGGTATGGGTAGATTGTTCAAACCTTTTCTGTTTGAAAACTTCTTTTTAGTAAGACATCTGCAATTTGTATCTGTGATTTTTGTATCTGTGATTTGTATTTTGTGCTTTTCTAAGACATAAAGTGAACTGGGACTGGACAACAGATTTGGTTCATACAATCTGCTAAAAAGTGTGTTTAACCATAGTTTATGAATATGAATGTGCTAAGCCAAATCAAACCATATTATGGCTTAGTGAGATATCTAACACATTAAGATTTTATTATCGTAGTGAAACATTTTACTCTGTCTTGGCTCACATACTGTACTAGGCCATTATATTTTAATCCATGTTTTGTTGACTAATTTATAATTATTTTGTTCATACATTAACACAATGGCAGAGTTCCTATATTACACAGATTTCTACAAACACAAAAACTATAGTATAAGTGCCATAATGAATGAAATGACACTGCCAGTCATAGGAGTTGATGCTGTCAACTCCTAGTTTGTTAGGTTCATGAAGAGGGTGAACAATTACTGCCCTGCTAATACTCTGTAAATCTTTGTTGCTACCTAGGGTTCATTCAAATGTTTGTAGCTGTATAAGTCTCCTGAAACAAATCTCCTTTTGGCTGTTCCCGTTAGGGGTCACCACAGCGAATCAACTGCCTCCACCCAACATACAAGTCTCCTGAAATAAATAAGGTCATGAAACTCAACTGCAGTTATATTACGAGATGAATGCCATTCACAATTACCTTGGAAATAAGCCACCTATAGCAGCGGTGGGCAACTGTGGCCCCTTTGTGAGCTGTGGACTTCAAATCTCAGAATTCTTCAGCCAGCTACGCTGGCTCAGGAATTCTGGGAATTGAAGTCCAGAGGTTTAATGGGGCCACAGTTGCCCACCCCTGACCTATAGGATATGTTTCTGAGTAAACAAGATTGGTTTACTTGGTTCAGACTACATAACATATTGACTTACTGTACTATTTTGTACATGTACAGCCAAAAATATAGACTTGGCAAGTTTAAGCCAAAGTACTTTTCATACAGAGCTACCCATTCTTTACATCCTGCCTCACGTACCAAACTTTGCATTTGATTCAGCAAGGGCCCTTGTATTTGGCTGCCTTAAACTATATATTTATATTCTTCTACATTTTTTGAGCTAAGTTTGTATATTTCATTTCTATGCTTGCTGCTTCCTTCTTGCCAAACAGTTGTCACAGTGAGTTTTCCTCTGAAGAAATACAAATTTGCTATTAAATCTCTCTGGTCAGCTAGAAATGCTCTAAGGCATAAAGTGAAGGTCATGTGAGTTGACTTGTTTTGGAAATCATTGGTAGTCTTCTCACACATAGGCCATGTTTTTTTTGTGTGTGTGTGTTTTGCTGAGAAGTCTGAGTCATAGGATCTGCATCACTGGAGCTGCTGAATCTCACATGCCATTTGCAGCTCCATCTATAATGATTTTGTTTGGTAAATACAATACTCTAACTGCCTTTGCTTCTCAATACCAAAAGGCTTCGTTTTCAATCCGTGAACTGTTTCTGAGCCTAAGCCATTCTTAAACGCATTGTTATGGGAGAAGTGAAGGATAGCTGCTAGTTTTATTTTTCTTTTCTTTTTGGGGATGGGAACTGTTATTTAGGATGCAGGAAAGAATTTTGAAGAAAATCCTGCTAGTGAACAGAGCAGCCAGCAGATTTAACGAATTACATATGCATCAGGGCAGGAGAGAATAAATATTTATAATAACCCAAGAATTTAAAATATATGTATGTTTAACCTTAAATGTCTCATTCCAACTCTGAAGTTTAAAATTATTATGGTTGGTGGCATAGTCAGCCAGATGATTAGACTGGTTTTAGTATTTTTATTTATCTGTCGTGTCCTTCTCCAGGATCTCAGATAGGCCATTGTTTAATAATAGTAAAATATCACACAGGATGTAAGCTGTACCAATTGACTGAAGATGTGCTGATGGTTTTTACGTGGTGCTTGTAATTGCACCCAAGGCACTTATTCTTGTGGGAACTATATTTGCTTTCTTTTGTATTATTACTAATATTACTATTAATACTTTTGTATTATTATTTTCAGTTTTTGGTAACATCTATTGCTTGAGGGTGATCAAAATTTGGCAATAGTTATGGGGACCAGAAAGAGTTTACTTCTAAGGTTTTATATTTAAAGATCACTTTAGTTGTATTGAAAAACGGATTTAAATGTTTAAGAATCCACCACTCACATTAGGATGTCTGATTTGCATTGGCTTTAGGCATTCTGCTATTCTAATAGAGGTGATTGAAAGAAAAGTGTGGAAGTCAGAGAGGAAGGAATGCACTTTTCCAGGTTATTGTGTTCCATTTATTTATCACATCTATTATTCAACAAGCTCATTCTTCCGTAGCGTCTTTTTTAAAAGGCGTTTCTTCAGACTGCATTTTAGCAATTCCTGCTGATACTATTGAGATATTGTGATCCCAACTATCTGAAGGACACCTGATTGCTTATGTCTGGAATATAAAGTTCCTATTGACAGCATTTTCACCAACTACCAGCAACTCCAGGTTGACATAGAGTAGGCTATAGTCTTGCCATTCCTAGCCTTATTCTGGAAATGCTTCTAACTCACCTTAGCACCATGAGTTCTTTTCCATATTAGGATTGTGAAATCCATAAGATCAGTGACCCCCAATCTTTTGGGGACCAGGGGTCAGTTCTGTGGAGAAAAGTTTTTCCACAGACCAGAGGGGGTGTAGTTTCATGTGCTGCCTGCATCCTGTGGATGGGCCTTCGTTTGTTTGTGCAGCCCGGTTTCTGGAATGCCAAAGATCCGGATACTTACGGGACCGCCTGTTGCCACCATCAGCCTCCAGCCGACCGGTGTGTTCCCACAGGGCAGGCCTCCTTGGGGTTCCATTGTCGGGACGGTGTCGTCTGACAGCCCCGAGGGTGCGAGCCTTCTCTGTGGGTACACCCTCCCTCTGGAACGAATTGCTCCCAGAGATTCGGACCATTACGGACCTGCGGACCTTCCGGCACGCACTAAAACCCCACTTATTTCAGCAAGCCAGTCTGGCCTAGTACTTAACAGGGTTTTAAATTCATTTAAATTAGTTTTAAAATTTTAATTAATTTAACTTAACTTTACATTGGGTTTTTAATTATTAGCCACTTCTATTTGTATTTTTAATTTGGTTTTTTAATTGTATATTTCTATTTTTATCGGGCTGTGCACCGCCTCGAGTCCTTTGGGAGGGAGGCAGTATACAAATGTAATTAAATAAAAAAATAAAGACTGGTGCCCAGTCCATGGACTGGGAATTGAGGACCCCTGCAGAAGATGATGGTTTCTTAATTGAATGAACCACTATTATATTTCATAATGCCCAGAGTTTTAAAAGAGGAACGCAGGAACTCAAAAGTTTATAGAACAGTATTGGTTCTGAACTGATTCATAAAGAAAACTATTCTCAGAAGTAAAGCAATAAAAGTTTTCTAATCTTAAAGGGCCTGTGCCTTTCATATTGTGTGTTGTCTGCATTAAGGTAGGGTGGATGGGTGTAGATATGATCTATAATATCTTGGTCCTCTGCTTCTGAGGCTGAGAGGAGAGGTAAAGCAGTATTTCTTTCTCGTAGTACAAGGTTCTCCCTGGTTTCTGAATTGTCTTTGCTGTTAGAATTTGATATTAAAGGCAATTGCTTTAGAGAGAACAGTATTTTTTTGTAAAGAACTGAGGCAAGATCGTAGCATATAGCTTGCTAGTAAATATTAAGTTTGGTGATAATGTACTTTAGAACTGTTGTGTATGCTTTCCAGTTTAAGTATACCTAGATTCTCCTGAAATTGCATAAAAGAAACAATTCCCCTCCAGATGATGACATGTGATGAAGTGAAGGACTTTTGCTTTTTTCAGTTAGATAGAGATAATTCTCAATCTACATTACATTGTCTGTATCTGTAAGCACCTTAGGAGTACTACTGGTATACAGATTCCCTCCAATCTATCAGTTGGTTTGCTAAATCCAGTTGAATTTCTCCATTAAGCAAACATCATAATCTGGTCAGCAGATGGCACTACACAAAAAGGTATTTAATAAGGAAGGATGGTCCTTTTAGGGGAAACCCCACCTCCTTTATACTGTAGATATTTGTCATTCTTGGTTTCAGCTTTGTAAGAGATGACCTGAGATAGTTTCACAAGAACAAGAGTATTATGTATCAGTAAAAAAAGGACAATTATTGAGCAATCTTTTCTCAGAACAGGTCAATTTTCCAGGCAGAAGAACACATTGATTTAGAATTATTAAATGATGTGAAGTTTATGGCTTGTCTTGACTTAACCAGTCCACACAGAGCAGCATTCATTGTTTGCTGAGGGTAATTATTTATTTAAGTCTAAAATAAAATGGCAAAAATGTTAAGCAGGTTAAAACAGAATCGGGAACATAAAAGCATTATAATCACCTCTGTTTCAGATATACTTCCTGTTTTAATAGTTTATTGCAATTTACATCCAAGCAGAGATGGGTTGATCATTTTATTATGAGCTATTCTGGACTTATGCCTTCATTCACTGGTCAATTCTACATTATGTTATTGTTTAAAAACAATAAGTATTAAAATTGCTATTCAAGTATACACTTGAGCAAACAATTTCACAAAATAATCTGTTCATGAACATATATACCTCAAAGTAAGCATTTCTAATAATATTCTATTCTAGAACTGGTATGTTTTAAACCATATGTTGCATAATTTTCCAGTAAAGTTGAGAAAGTTGCCAGATTTTAATGATAACTGCATAGCAACCTGCACTTTAGAATTTGGTACAGATTCAGTGTGATTCACTTCACAATGGGAACTAAATTATTCCTTTGATTCTATTTTTTCCAAGTATTATAAAACAAATAATTTTCTTGGTAGCAGGTCAGCAAATTTATCTAATCATAGCTGAAAGCCCGTTTATGTTATAATAAAACTAATTTTAATTCTGTTGGGCATATTTTGTGGACATTTTCTTATAGTTGTTATCATGCACTTTTTGGAGCTTGAATCTGTGGGGGGAAGACAAGCTGGAACTGGAGCTGACAGAGATTTAGGGGACAGCTTCCAAAGAAAGTGGAAGGCCAGGGGTTTCAGAATTAAGACAGCTTGCAGGCAGGGAGGAACAGGGGCAGGATGACCAAGAGAGGCTAAGCAGTGAATATGAGAGACAGAACTCGGGTGAGGAACAAGGATCACCCCCTCCTGATTCGAGAGCAGAGAGAGTGGACAGAAGATGAGAACAGTGCAGACTGAGCCAACTACGTGGGAGGAGAGAGCTCTGTCCCTCTTCACAAGGCACACCTGGGGACCAAGACTTAAGGAGATGTTGTGGGAAGCAACATTTGTCGGGAACAAACACTGAATTCCTGAAGTGTTAAGTGCTGACGTTTGAATTTTCCTGGGTGCCTTGCATTCTTTCTGGCTTTCTGGACTAATTACCTGGATCCTTTGCTTTCTGAACTCTTTTGATTTGCCCTGCTGGATTTATTGCTGTGCAGTTCACTGCAAATAGTCCAGCATTGGGTTGGCCTATTTGCAGCCACAGGCTGATTGAGGTCTGTGGGGTGTTTGTTATCACTTTGCTTTGGGAGTGGCCAGAAACATGGGAGTGTTTGTGGAAATTTGGAGCAATAAAGGGGCAGTTTGAACTGCCAGCTGCCTGTGTTATTTCTTTGCCATCTGCAGGTCATCACAGTTTCAGATTATCTACCTCTACCTATCCATCTACCACTATTAAATGGTTTGATTTGAGAGAGATATAGAGATAACCTAGAAAGAGCAGCATGGTGGCCTAGAGGTGAAGATACTCACCTCCCATCAGAAGCTTGAGAGTTCAATCCTAGGCAGTGTCAGATGTTTCTCTATCAGGGCGCAAAGAGAAAATACCTGATTTGAACGCCGCATAGGCATCAGGAGGGGCAGCCAGCTAGTAAATGCTCAGCTCCATTCAGTTGTCCTGACTACACCCCAAATAAAGGGATTAAATGGTCATAAAAAACAAAAATAGAGAAAACCTGGAAGAGTAAATGTAAAAACAGTTTAGTAAATATCAACTCAGCCCTGAAAAAGAGGAATGGGTAAGCGAGGAAATTATCTCTCCTTGATTCTTTTTGGTATAACGAGGCAAAAGGAAACAATGGCAGACTTTCAAACTCTTTCATTGTACCCTGTAACAGTATAAATCTTTACTGTAGTCTTTGCAGTATCAATCTCCTGTCCTGACTTATTTTGAAGAGCTACCCCCTTCTAAAATTAGTCAGGCCAACTCCAGGGAACAGATGCAATGCTGCAACTTGGATCCAAGTCATAAAGATTAAAACCAGCACTTTAAATTACAGCTTTTCAGGCAAAATGTGCTGTAAAAATCACAATAGCTTGGTGGTAACTCTTAGCCAGAAGGGAATTAACAGTAAGAAAGAAGAAAGTCTCTACAGTATAGAGAGAAAGGTAAGCAGTCAAATTTTGGTTCATTAAATTTTTTATTTAGGATTTTTTTAAACGCATGTATATGGATATTTGCATGAAGATTGATAGGAAAAAAAAATCAATGAATATCCTTGCACTTTTCAAGCAATTTTACCTACTCATGGGCACACTTTTAGAGTGTGTGTGGCTGTGTGTGTGTGTTTGTGTGTGTATTTCTTTTAATTACAGTTTCTGTAATGAGGATGTAATTTTCTAGTTTCGTGTCATTTTGGGAAATTAGCAGACGATGAATTTGCATGGAAATTTGAAGGAAATATTTTTTTAGAAATTCATATTTAATTACTGCCTCATGATTTTCCTAAGTCATCCCCCATGAGAATAATGTCTAAGCAGTGTTTTATTTGTCTTTCTGTATGGGGCTATATGGGGCGGGGCTGCATGTTTCAAAATTCGACAAGTAAATAAATAATCTTCTTGTCATTTCTCTTATTAGTATTAGCTTGTAACACTTGTATATGTAGATTTCCATGCTACAGATGGAATATTTTTCATAATTTTCAAATTTCATAATCTAAAATAAATTATTTTTCATCTGCAAGGCTAGCTTCTTAATAAAGTTCACTTCAGGGCACCTAAAGTATTATGACTTTCTTTCTTCATAGAATTGTTATTATAACTGTTGCAAAGAGGAAAAATTAGTCTAAAAGCAGCTCTTACTTCTTCGAAGCAAACAGAAAAAAAATCAGTCTCTTGCATTTTAAATTTCAGGGCTTTTCCTCCTTGACGTTCTCTTTTTGAACTTTTCATTAAATTACTATTTTCAAATCTCTGGAGAAAAGATCTGCTACGCTACATTGACATCTTTTGGCAAGAGCTGTCTTCAGAAGTATGTACTTGTCAAAATATGTGATGAATTCAAATGGCCTCAGCAGAAGGAAATGTCATTCGTTTTTCATCATGACAAATTATATCTTTGCATGTATTGCATACAGATAAAAATGTATCCCCCTCCCCCAAAATCTTTAAAACAAATTTAATTTTAAGTAACATTGGACTGCTATAGAATCTTACTTTTATAACCAAGGAGAAAATTCACACTTTATTCCGTTTTCTTGGCCGGAATTTCCTGCTCTTTTTCTTAGGTAAGATTCCTTTTGAATCCAGAGGCATTGTTCACTTTCTTTATTTGTCTATTTCTAACTTGCTCTTTTAATAAAATAATAGTGAAGTGCTTACAATAAAAATGCAACAGAATAAAAACACAGCCATAAAACAGCACATCATTAAGAGATATCAATGGTAATGTTAAAAGCAAATTAGTAAATCTTCCGAAGGAAACAGTATTAGAACTTCATAAAGAACCTAATAAAAAAATAGCTGATTAAAAGCTGCCCCCTGCCAGTTTAAATTATCATCATTTATAGAACAGAGAGAAGGGGTTGTAACACATTTTCATTAGGATATATTTCTGCTTCTATGACTTCAGTTGATTTTTGTCTCTTGTCTCCATTCATTTGATCTGTAAATGTTTACAGGTTGGTCACCTTTGCTTTAAAAAAAAGAAACTCATGATGGTTAAAACAAAGTCAGAGTTAGTGTAATAAAGCATAACATGGTTAATACTCCTCCTGAAAATTTAAAATCACCTTTTTTGATTCTTGAATCTACTGAAATGATGCTTCCAGATATTTTAAAGTTGTGTAGCTTTAAATAAAAACAATATAGTAGATATATTGATGTTATTCCCTTTGCAGAGCTGGGGTGGGCGCGGCCTGCATGTGACAAATTCCGGCCCCCAGGCTGCCCGTTTGACACTCCTGTTAAGTAGATTATTCCACAATTTGCATAGGATAGAAAGCAAGAGTCATTGTGGTTTCATCGGTAGGAGATAAATCTGCCCCCAAAACAGTCCACAGTATGCCCGTAGAAAGACCTATAGATGTTAATTTCATTTTATCAGTATTGTCAACAGTGATGCCACATGGCATTTTCTGGGAATATTCTCAAACGATTTGAGTTTAGTGGGATGACCTTTCTCTTTTTTTTCCTGAAAACTCTAAGAGTAAGCATATAATGCATTCCAGTCAAGAGGTATTTTCCCACTTTTGAAAGCAATGGAGAAAGTGAGGTGAAGCCAATGTCATATTAGATAAGTTTCTGGGAAAAAGAAGCTCTCCATTTATATTCTAATTGTCATAAGCTTCCAAGGGCCATGGAAGTGCTGTGTCATCTATCACTTTATTCTCTGCTGCATTCATTTACTATTATCCTGTTGATTGCTTTAAAGCAGGGATGTACAGTAAAACTCAATTTCATTGAGGGCCGCATCAGGGTTGTTTCTGACCTCAGGGGGCTGGGGTGGGTGTGGCCAGGATGGGCGTGGCCTGCTCAATGTCACTCATGATGTCACTCATCTGTGGTGGCTAAGTGCTAAGGCAGGACTTCCCTCAGACCCTCACTCACTCTCATTATAATCTTCCTTCCTTCCTTCCTTCCTTCTCTCTCCTTTATTTCTTTATTTTTCGTTCATTGCTGTCTTCCCATTCCCATCTTTTTCTTTGTCTTTCCTCTTTCTCCTTTCCTGTCCCTTCTTGCATGCTCAAATGCAAAAGGGGAAACATTTTTCCTTTTGTTTTGTTTTTAGTTTATTTTGCTAGCCCTCTGCCAGCGAAAATGGAGCTCAGGAAGGCCACATGTACACCCCCCTACCCTGTTTTTTGCCAAGATGGATCCTGCATCCCTCTGCCAGCAAAAATGGAGGTCATATGGGTGCATGTGCTCTGTTTTTGCTGGCAGAGGGACTACAAGTCGGTCCTTTGCTGTTTCCAAGGCAGCCCTATGGGCCAGATCGAAGCACCCTGCAGGCTGGATCTGACCCATGGGCCTTGAATTTGACACCCCTGCTTTATAAAGCAAGTTTTGCAAATATCCTAGGTAACTCTGTTAATCATGAAAGCTTTGTTGATCATCATCATGATCATCATTGTCATCATTGTTGTCATCTTAATATACCCAGAGCTTTCAAGGAATCAAAGCTTGACCTTCCAAAAATTTAGTTCTGGCCTTCTAAATAACACTATAAGTACAAAGCTATCAGAAAACCCAGCAAAATAAACAGCAATCATTAACTTTCTCCCTTGTCTAGAAACTATCCATCTATTTTTTGAGAGATTCACAGGGAAATACCAAGTGTTGGACTCTTGTACTGCTACCTATATATAGACTTGTTTTCCTAAGGGACAGCTGAGGTTATTGCAAAGATAAATGATACAATAAGCAGTATGGATTGAAACTAGTACTCTAGTGTTGTATATATGCCAACAATACAAAGGTAAGAGAAGATAAATTTTCCTACAAGAGGTTTCTTTTAAGATGTGGCTAAGAATTCTAAGAATGTTATATTTGTGATAATGTCTTTACAATCCTATATATGTCAAAATAATTTAATCAATTTCATACCATTTTTGCACCGACATGTTTAATTATAATTATTGGGTGATGATTCACATGTTATTTAAATATCATGATATAGTGCATATGTATATGACATATTCAGAATTCCACATTACAAATCCCATAATTTGGTGTAAGGTCAAGTATAAATTTAAATGAATGCACTGCATAATAGTAATTTTTGACAAAGACATCATGGACACAGTCATTCTGAGAAATACACATTACTGCTGTCCACTGTAAGACACAAATGTTTTTCTTTAAAGATTTATAGTAATTATAGAGCCCAAAATCTCATCTGTATCATATAAACTGCTTTGTTTTTATTTTGCATGGACTCAACTGACTTTATTTAATAAATTGTTGATAAACAAAACTACAGCTTAACACAAGTTGCTAATCAGCCCAAGCAATCACAATTAAACAGTTGCCCCAAAATATTAGCATTGTCCCTGAATGAAGTACAGTGCTAGGAATTAAAAGTAACTATATGGCATAGGTAATCTCCCTGACTGGCAGTTAAATTGATTCCTGTTGCAAGAAGAAGTTGATTATGGGAAAACTGGTTTTCTACAACTACCATTCTAACTTTGGTAACATATAGATTGAACTGTTGGTAAAAGGATTATGTCTCTGACAGTCAGTGAGTTAATGTAACTAAATGTAAATAATGTATTATTAGTATTTCATAGGTGAGGGTCAAAGACAAGGGTGCAGAATGCATATAGATAACACACTACTAAGAAAAGTACAACATAACAGGATGTAAGCAGGGGCCCTGGTGTATGACAAAATCCATTTCTTATTTGTGTTGAAAGTTTAGTAATTGCCTCTATGATTTTTCCCAGCTGTTATGTCTGTTATATTGTGTGTGTGTGTGTGTGTTTGTATCATTATTTTTAATATAGCCAGCCAAGGTGAGATGGACAACCATATGAATTGATTGAGAGAATAAGTGAATGAATGTTTCTCTACAAACACTTCACTTTAACTAAGAAAATAACAATTCTTATTTTCTTGGTACTAAGTAAAGACTTAAAGATTATTCCAGTTTGTTGTTTTTTATTTAAAATTTTCTATGTATAAAAATCATATTCATGCATGAGTCTATTCTTTTTCTATCATGCTTTTTGTCATCAAATTCAATAATATGTAATTATCTGTTAAGTCAACATTTAAAATTGTCTTTTATCTTGTCATGTAAGATACCGATAAATAAATAAATAAATAAATAAATAAATAAATAAATAAATAAATAAATAAATAAATAAATAAATA
>JAEANM010006390.1:0-18641 GCA_017656035.1 Myanophis thanlyinensis | reverse complement strand
TGCGTAAGCATTTCACTGCATATCGTACCCATGTATGATTGTGTATGTGACCAATAAAATTTGAAATTGAATTGAAACTGTTTTGTTGTCTCTCCTGTTTCAGAGCGCATCTCCTTATGGTCCTTGCTGTTCCAAGTTGACAGCAAAGTTTGCTATTTAAACCAACTTTGGAGACCCAACAAGTAGAGCACAAGAATGCCATTTCAAAGAGCTGGAGTCACCTCTTATCCAAAGCAGATTAGTGCTAGAAGATTGAGCCCAGCACCAGAGGGGATAAATGGCCACATCATCAGCCTTATGTAACCAGAAGGTGCCAAGCTGATCTCGCCTCCAGGAAACACAACTGTGACACTCGCAAAGCAGCCAGTTAAGCACTTAAGATTTGTATCCAAGGCAAAATTGCTCCAGTTTGTTGAACGCTTGAGGGGGAAAATGCTGTTTTTAATTCTGGAGCAACTAAGGTCAACTGGAAGCTGCCTCAGGGATAGATTGAGGATGAGAAGAAGACATCTTTATGAAGACATGCCAGAAAAGTGGGTGAGAGATTGCTTGGACACATTTGTGTGGTGAGTTGTGCAAATGGGGAATGGGCCCAAGACAAGAAGAAGACCTGGCATTCTAAGATTATGACCATTTCTCCTCTTCTGATCATTTGCTTATTCTCACACACAGGCGCACATATCTTCAAGGAAGGGAGAAGAGCTAAGAAGATCTTGGGACTGAGGCAATGTTAACCCCTGATTTTTACTCTAGCAAATGCATTCGGACTGTACTCCTTGTCTTTTGCTAGCATTGCAGATCAGATAACAGCTGAGTTTGCATTCTGATGATCATTAATACACAAACTGTATGCAGCTCCCTGCTTTCCATTGGAGAATACACCCCCCTTCCCACTTCCTGCTTTTCTCTGCAAGACTGTCAGTAAAACTCCATCCAAATCTATGGTCTCAGACCTCAGGGCAATAATTAGAAAGGATTCGTTTAAAAAACAAAGGAGAAGAACTCGACCTTGAGGGAAGTAACTAACTCTGCCACCTCTCACACTGCGCCAGTGTGAAAAACAACTGGTTTGGGGCAAGGCCGTATCCTTATTCAGTCAATAGGAAATTGATTTCTTTTTAATGGTTACGGCTTGCACGCTTTTATATATTTCTGGGTTTTGTCCTTTTTTTTCTCTGTTGCTAGTCATATAACTACTGCATTCAGGAACCTGTCTGACACAAAAATCAATTATAGCCTTACACTGCAGTGGTATATGTAATTCTTCCTTCTTGAAACTTCAATAAAATTGAGACCCTGGAAGCAGAACAACCCAAGTGATACAACTATCTGAGGCAATGGAAGTGATTGCTCATCTTGAATTACCATATTGTTCAGGAGCCAAGGAATACCAGGCCCATACAGCATTCAATCCAGATTTGTTTTCTGGCGTTGTGTTCTTAGCATGCTACACTTTTTCTGTAATACGAAATAGGCAAATTTACTCTTGTGGAAAAAGCAAAGACCGGTAATAAAAGTAGATCCCATTTCTAGACATGGTCTCCATTGGAGAAGGGAATCAATGGCCTTGAAAATTACAAATCCCAGCATTTCTCATTACTAGACCGTGCTAAGTCAAATACATCTTAAAGGCCGAATGTTTTCCATCTTTGTTTTAAACTGAGCATTGGTGTGTCAAGTGGGGCTACCCCTCTCTTGCTTGGCTTCATCAATAAGCAAGAAATGACCACTTAAGACTATGCTCACCTGAAACACCTGCTGGTTACCTTAATCACAATTAATGGAAGAGACTCAATTTCCTGAATTTACATAGCACACTCAGTCAGAAATTAACCACATGTGCTAGGTTCTTGTGATTACTCTAGATCAGGCGTGTCAAACTCAGTTTCATTGAGGTTATGTTTAACCTCAGGAGACCATGGTAGGTGTGGCTAGGATGGGCATGGCCAGCTCAACATCACTCCTGTCATAGGCGCCTGTGGTGACCCGAGCGCTCTGCCATCGAAAACAGGCTCCCAAGCTCTGTTTTTGGCTGCCATGGCCTCCTGCAACTCTCTGCCATTGAAAATGGACCTCAGGCTGGCAGAAGACCACAGGTTGGTCCTTCACTGTTTACAGGACAGCTGCATGGGCCAGATTTAAGTACCCCTCAGGCCAGATCCAGCACCGGGGCCTTGAGTTTGACACACATGCACTAGATTAAGCATTGTTGGCTAACTTGCAATTTTGTATGACCATGAACACCGCCTCTCACTGCATTAGTAGTACTCATGAACAAGTTTGACTTTTCAAACTTCAATGCCACTGAAAAAAGTGACTTACATCTGATACTTGAACTTCTGACAGGTGTGATAGCCTCACAATCACAGGATCAAAATTCAGGAGCTTGGCAAACAGAATGTATTTCTGACAGCTGCAGCATCCTGGGGTCATATGATCACCATTTGTGACTGTCCCAGCTGGCTTCTAACAAGCAAAGACATTGGGAAGCTGGATTCGTTTAATAACCACATGATTCACTTAGCAACTACATTGATTTACTTAACTGTAGGGGGGAGGTCATAAAATCAGATATGATGCAACTGCCATGCTTAGCAATTGCAATCCCAATTGTCGTTGTAAATTAAGGACCACTGGTATGATTTCATTGTCTTAATGTTTGTGTTATATGATTTTATTCTTCCTGCTGAAAGAGGAAAAAAAAAGAGGACATACGCATATTGATAAAAGGGCAGATAATTACATTTTCATGGGAGGGAATGATGAATTACTTTTGGAGTCCTTGGTGTTCCTTGATTCAACCCCGAACTACATATATTCTCTTCTATTGGGATAAGTAGTTTGTAATCAGTATAGGCACAAATATCAAAAGATCCAGATAAAACCTTCTTATAGTAATTAAAGCTGAAAATAAGACGTTTTTCCAGGTGAATAAACAGAATTGGCTGAAGCACTTGGAAGAATCAAAAGACTCTGAAATGAATCTTAAGACATTACTCAAGTGACAGAAAAGTGACAGAGAAGAGCCAAATAAAATATATTGAGGAGTAAAGGCAATATTTTTCTCTGGGACTCTGTGAGGACACTTGGGGAATGCGTTTGAGGGACTGTATCTTCTGTCCATAATATTCGATTTACAATCATAATTGTGCACTAAATTTCTGATGCTAAGCAAGGCAGTGTAGCTTGGTTAAAACTACCTGGCTCCTTCCTCTGTTCAGATGTGGAATTGCTAGGTCCAGCTGCCATGCTAGTTATGAAATAAAATTTCTCATTTTGCTAGTTAGATCCCTGATATCAGAAATAAGTATGCCATTCCATCAGATCAGAAAACAATCAGTCTAATTAAGGAATCTGGCTTTTAGTCATCTTAGATTCCTTTAAAACAACCAGTTGTTTTATTTTTGGATAGAAGAATTAGCCTATAAAATTCCATCAAGAACACAAGATGCTCTCTGCAGACTATTTTCTGCAGTGATTTCTATATATAGTCTGACACGTAACAGTCCTATTTAAGCTAGTACTGCAAAAGTAGTAAAATCGTTCTCCCTTTTTTCAAGAGTTCTACACGTGCATGTTTTTTTTTCTCCTCTTTCCCCTGCTTCCCCTTTTCCAAATAAGTCCTTTCTATTTGGATATGTGACTTCAGGCACTAAAAAAAAAGATACTTCTTCCCAAAAGACTTTCATTTCCAGGTCTGTGCAGACTAAACATTGTGCTTTGAGCAGTTCTATGAAAGTGCAAGAATGTTCTGAATATCTTTTCCAAGCACTGACAGGGGTCTTTGAAAGGATATTTTAAGTCCTTTTCTTTCTTTCTTTTTCCTAGACCTGCTCTTAAATGAGGAGTCTCTACAAAACACCTTCTCACTGTACAATTAGAGCTTGTCAAATTAACCTGACACTCAAAACCCGAAACACTGTTCCAATAATCTTGCCTGTTTTGATCCCCACTTCTCTTGGTGATGCCATTGGCCCGACCAATGGCAGCCTACTGTAGCTTTTTCTAAAAATAAATGACTAAGTGTAGGGAAGGTATTCATGAAGCAGCACACTGCCATGATGTACACCCCCACAACTCATGATTCTATGCGCTTTGCTCCTATCACACTCGCTACAGCGAGGCAAACCAAGATATCTCACATATTCTATCTTCCTATCTCTTCATGTCTCTTCCTGTCTTAGTCTCTTATCACTTAATTACTGGCAATATAATATGTAACTAGAAGTTAGTTGATTGGATTATCTAATGAGTAAACTGTGGTTAAACACTGAATGATGAAGACTAAACTTATGCCTGTAACAAGGAATATAAGAAAGCAATAAACACGATGAGCTTCAGCTTTTGCTCAAGCCAGCTTTTGCTCAAGACATTTATTATTTATTTATTATGTATTAATTTGATTTATATACCAACCCCTCTCCCTAGGGACTTGGGGCGGTGCACAGCCAGTAAAACATAGATATATAAATAACAATTTAACAATTAAAACCTGTTTAAAATAATTAGATAGAGGCTGTCTATTAAAAATATCATTAAAAATTTAAATTCAATTTAAATCAATTTAAAAACGATTAAAAATAACAATTAAAACAATTTAGTTAAAATTAATTCAATTAAAATTATTAAATTTAAAAACCCCAAGGCATCAGGTCAGGCCGGCTCGTTGGAATAAATGGGTCTTCAGGGCACGTCGGAAACACCGGAGATCCGTAATAGTACGAATCTCCGGAGGGAGTTCATTCCACAGGGAGGGTGCTGCCATAGAGAAAGCCCGTACCCTCGGGGCTGTCAGACGACACCGTCCCGACGATGGAATCCCGAGCCCAACCCTATGGGAGTGCACTGGTCGGTTGGAGCCAGAACAGGCGGTCCCGTAAGTACCCGGGTCCCAAGCCATGGAGCATTTTAAAGGTAAACACCAACACCTTGAACTGCACCCAAAAGGCCACAGGAAGCCAGTGCAGCTCGTGCAGGAAAGGTGTAACATGGGAGCTCCTAGAAGCTCCCATAATTACCCGCAACGCTGCGTTCTGGACCAACTGCAGCCTCCAGACGCTTTTCAAGGGGAGCCCCATGTAGAGAGTTCACCCCACCCATGGCAGCACTCAAGTCTCAAACACAGACTTGCTGCTCGTCAAGTCAGCATCTTAACCATGGAAGCCATTGTGCTCCTATAAAACCAGAAATGGAGGTTAGAAACATCAGCCTCTAAGAATGTTTAAGTATGTTGGGATCTTCAGTATCAATATTTCCCAGAGGAAAAAGTGATCAAAGATCTACTTGGAATCTATTAGGCAGCATGAGTATCTTTCCCACCCATACTGTCTGACCTTTTCTAAATCAAGGGAATCAAATTAGACAGTATTTATTGTTGTTTAAAGTGCATATTTGACTCCAAATCAGTTACACATAGTTTTCCTCAAGCAACTAATTTCCCTTAATTTCACTGTTTATAGCAGGAATTAGGAATTGAAAAGAAGTGATTCTAAAAACAGAATGGTATATAACTGTTTTGTTTGGTACGCTTAAGAATAGCTTTCTTTTCCTTTTTTTAAAAAAATTTCCTGAGTGCGGTGGGGTCTGACAGAGTATACTTTAATAATATGAATGCATTTTGAGATAATTTCATTAAACAGGATGTTAATATAAACAACACAATCAATATAGTAATGATTAACTTGGAAATCTTCTTCATCTATTTCATGCTGTCAAATATTTTGATTTATCATAGGATTATTTGCTGAATCTGTGCGTGCTTCTCAAAGATTGGTACTTGGCAAAGAGACACTTTCGCTTTGCAGAGCAGAAGTCATCAGGAGATTAGAAAGTCTATCAGTAGACATTTCAGTTAATAAAAAAGGAATGCTGAAAGAAGATTATGGAAGGAAGTTTTTAAAGTGTTTTAATTTTAGTATATATTATGTTCTATGGACATCTCATTAAAGTGATCTTGGAAAGTTATAGCATTCAATGAATTCCTGAAAGTTCTGTTCTGTTTCATTTTGTTTTTCAGATAACTACTGTAAAACTAGTAATTATCTCAATTCTTAGTCTTACAGTAGAATAACAAGTGTGCAGCTCCCCAACACTGCAGAGTACAGAATATTGTTTAACAGAAAACTATAATCAACGAAGATCAGACAATTATTATAAAGACCTGGTTCCAAATGGACATGCATTATGATCTAAATATTACATTACTAGTAGCGAGTCCAGAAAAGACACGCTGTCTTCTTCATTGTTCATCTTTCTACTAATCTAAATTATGTCACTTTTAAATGAGGTGTCATGCTTTTATTTGTTGTTTGTTTTTCTAGTTTTGTGGGTTAAGTTTCAACTTGGTCCATCGTGACTAATTCAAACCACTGAGTGGGTTAGGATCAGGGTGTTCAGGGAGCAGTAAGGACAACTGCTCTTAAGGAACAAAGGTATGGCTGTTTCTAAAAAAGATGTTCTTGGACCTGAAAAATTATAACGTATTAGTCTGTAGTAAATTTCAAAGGATGAAGTAAATCCAATTACAAATATTCTTGGAGGAAACATATTACATAGCTGGACTATAGAATAAAATTGTTTTGGTCATTGGGGAAACTGTGTATTCTGAAAAAAAAAGTTGGTTTCTCTCTTTTTCTGAAGGAACAAGTCATACTCAATACATATTTATGAATCCCAGATGGTTATTTGGCTCAGGTGACTTCCAAGGTAGGAGCATTTATTAGTAACTGGATGTGATACATCTGTTTTATCTACTTTGGGGTAGGAAAAGATTGGCCACAATTGTACACTCAGTATTAGACTATTGTTACATTCTATGTGGATTTGTTTTTGAAAAAGATTGCAGTTATAATTGAATGAAAGGGAAAGGATACTGATTGGCTAATGATTAGATTACCATCTTTCTTGAAAAACCTATACTTGCTGATGAGCCAGATTAAAGACTGTAGTATTAGTATCTAGAGTTGTTCACAATTCTGGGCCTGGTTGTTTAAAATAATAACTTTAAATTCAGCAGCTTTCCAGGACCCATGAAACTCAAAAACATTTCAATTCTCTATTCTGGGATTTTCCATCTATCCAAAATGAAGAAATTTCCAATATCCCTGGTAACATTTCTCCTCAGGTTTTAACCCCTTCTAAAGTTGATACATGTTAGCATTTTTTTGAAGAAATGTACTGTATGTATCCATTATACCTTGCTTTCCACAGCCATTATCTATGTTTTTTTTTAATTGATTGTTTCATTCTTTATTGCATGCTTTTATAACTATTTATGGGCTTAAAAATTAAAAAGTAGTATATAAATGCTATAAGCAAATGAATAAATTCCACTTAGTGTGCTTTTGTTATGGGTATGCTCAGATTCTGAAATGATATTTTGGACAGATCTTTGACAAACTTTCAGTTTGCACTTCTGATATTCCAGAGCACTGCAAATTGTCATACAATGGCAATGATATAAGAAAGGACCGTTGGGTTAAGGCAGGGAGAGAAAATGGAGATAATCAACAATTTCAGAAATCAACACTTAACACTAAAGTGTTGCTGCAGTGTTCTTAATGATCAGGTGAGTAGGATCAATCAACATTAGCATCATGGGAATAGAATGTGATTTCTTTTATTCTGCTCCAAGCATCAGTTCATTCTTAGAGCTACAATGTGAGACACTGCTTCCCTCCTTATATAAAACAAAGACAAAGATGGTGGCTTGATCTGGAATGAGGTCACACCATGTGGAGCAATCTTTCTTTTTGATTAGTAAAATTTCCTTCAATAACATGGATTTTACATAAAATTCATTTTCTACTAGAATCCTTAAGAAATAGATTAAATAGTTTGAATGTTAGTAAACAGAACAATCATTAGCCATTTAAATACGTAATCTCAAAAGCAGGATAGAGAAATTTCTTAATCTTGTCAGAGATTATATTGCTACCTTATCTCAGAACCAGAAGGAGTCTGGTAGTACATTTTTAAATTAGTACATTTTAGGAAAAGGCATATCCTTTTGCAATCTGCAGCTCATATCAGCCACATAATATATATTCTTAGATGGATATAGGATTTAAACCAGACTGAGATGTAGGGAAAGGGAGGAGAAAACAGATTGGTTATTAGGCAAATGGAAGTCACATGTGAAACACATTACAATATCTTATCAATTAACAATTATAATATATTAAACACATTCCAGATCATTGAATATATTGAATTAGAGAAAAACCATGAAAGCACCACTAATGTCTCTGTTGAGGCAAGTGATGGTGCTGTTGATGTAGATGCACATTTGAATGAGCTGTAAACTGAGCTGGTTGCTTTGTTTCTATGGTCTGTCTTTTAATAAACCCACCCTGGGATTGATCTGGATCTTTTGATTTGTCTATTGATTGTATTATATCAGTATTATTGTACACTATTTGAATACCTTGTTTAATTCCATCAGTAGAACTTTTCTGTCAAGTGGGTTATAATATATGTGGTTGTAGCATAGAGCTTCACTGTAGCTTACAGTGTTGGTGGTTTGTTCTGAACAGCTTGAGAGCCTGTTTTTGCTGGTAGAAGCACTGCCACCATAGGTACCCTCAACAGGAGTGATGTCAACTGGCCACACCTACCCTGGCCATGCCCACCCCAGCCCCCCAAGGTCAAACACAACCCTGATGTGGCCCTCAATGAAATTGATTTTGACACCCCTGCCTTAGAGAATCACTTAAAAGGAGTCTTTTGGATACTGATTTAAAATTTAGAAGTTTAGAAAATGGCCATTCAAGGAGGTTTGAAGTTGGTACTCTTCATTCTTGAACTGATTCCATGTCTTTACTCCTTTCTCAAAGTCCTTCTACCATTCACGTAGTTCCCTTCTATCTTCACCAGATCCTTAATTATTCCTGAAGGTGTTATAAAAGTGAAGGCTTCTGGAAACTATACTGCTCACATCTTCAGATTGCAAACCCCCCCCCCCCAAAAAAAAGGCTAATGAAATACTTATATTTCATGCTCAATTTCAAGATTTTATTTCCTTTGCAGGAAAGTCTTAACTATTGTGGTCTATTTTTTATATCATTGGGTGTGATCTACTTGATTTACCATAAAAAATCAAACATGAAGAGTACTCTGGAGAATTTGGTCTTGAGATAATTTTAAAGAACTTTTGCAAGTGGAAAATAGGGCTACCATATCAATTGCCGTGACCTAGCTAGAGAGGAAAAAATCTTTAAAAAAACAGTGGTGCATAGAAATATCTGTAAACAGCTTCCTACTCTTATGTCTTTATCTGTCCATGCAGTCATCAATAGACATCACACCCTCCTGTTCCAGTTTTGCTTCTGAGTATAGCTGCTGAATTAATGTTTCATGCATGTTTCAAAGACTTCTGAGTAATGAGATTTTGTTGGCATATATTCAGTGTAAACTTGAAAGAAAGGAAAAGCAAACATGAGCAAACACCCTTCTCCTTTCACTACCAGATTCATAGCAACCAGTGTCTGAGGCTTCTGCACACAAATATAGTTTTCATTTAATTAGCTGAGGCATTTCTCAAACATCTTTCAATCTTTGTCTCCAAGAAAGCATTAGTGATGCATACTGAGAAATGCTTACACAGGTATGGCTATCAACCTTCCTACCTTCATCCACTGGCATACATATTAGGGAGAATGAAATAGATTGTGATACCAGGATTAAACTGCTATTAAAATTCTTTTTCTTTCACCTTAGCAACTGGGCAGTCTTACAACAATATTTCAGATTTATTTTAGGTCTGTAGCCCAGTTTGGCTGAGCATTAGACAATCAAGTCTTAAATTCATTCTTTGTCCATTTACATTTGGTGAAAAAGAATACCTTGGACAATCTTTGTTAATCTAACCTTCAGGCTTAGAATCAAGTGCTTCAACCGAACACCCATTTAGAGAAAGCAGGCACAATTCTAATGAAGCCTGTATATTTTCTTCTAAGATTATGCAAATATGAGTTATCTTGGAAGGGACATTTTTCTTTCTCACACACACACACTCACATACACATGAACAGATAACCAATAGGTTATATTGAGTGCTTGCATTACAAGCAAATGACAAATAGAAAACTATCAACAAATTAATCTTTGTTGTCAGGTAAAAGAACTGGGATCAATTAAGCTAAGAAATTTGCATATAAAAATCTAAATAAATAATTGTCCTAGCTCACTGAGGCAAGAGACTCCTAAAATGGTCATTTGCATAGCTGCATGCACGAGCCATGCATCAAACCTCAGAAAATAAATGGTTTTCTGTTGGGGTGCCAGACATTGGAGAACAAGCAGAGATAAGTGAGTTCAGTACATGTCTGCCCAGAATGTGCAGTGGTGAGGAGAAGCAGAATTAGCCAAAAGTGATGTTTATTTTTTTTTCATAACCTGCTATTACGTTTTCCACTCTATGTACATACAAATTTATATATATCATATTCCTACACAATTATTTAATGTGCTTTTCATCAGGGTCTCTTTATCACTCTGGTACTGTGAGGAAAAATTTTGGCCAGCTGAACATAAACAGAAGAAAATGCTTATGTGTATAACATAGTGTAGATTATTGTCTCCTGGTATGATTTTACTGCTTATTTGTACCCCATGATTATCATTGAGTGTTGTATCTTGTGATTCCTGATGAATGTACAGTTTGTTGTAAACCAAGAGCATATGCACCAAAGACAAATTCCTTGTATGTTCAAACACACTTGGCCAATAAAGAATTCATTCTATTCTATTCTAGATCAGAGTTCTCCAACCTTTTCAGCTTTGTCGAGGGGGGGGGGGGGAGGAAGGGTGAGGGTTGAGATGTACAGTAAATTAAGAACCTTAAAAAAGGAAATGATCCTTACCAACATATTACATAATGTATTTTTCAATGGGTATGGAAATTCATAGAAATGATGGCTTCCTTAATACAGTGTCTGCTACCTATGCATCACTTTAGTGGATAGTCTTCTAGCTAGGTTTTTCTATATATTTTTCAGTGTACAACAGATACTTTTATTCTAAATCCAGAGAGGCTGTCATGACAGTTGAAATAACATCCTCCATCAAAGATTGTTGGCTTTCTTTTATTTGGGCAAATAACAAATATGAGTCATTAAATGAAACAACAACATTCTGCAAAATCCATGCGGCTGTTTTGTTTTGTTTGTTAAATTTTGCACTGCATGAAAATCAATTCCATTTATCATCTCTTGCTGACAATTCTTTTGCATATCTTATGGCAATTATTTCTTTGTCAGTCATATTTTAAAGCTAATCAGTTTGCCTAGGCTACATTCAGTGCAATTAAGTATCTACTTCTGAGACCTTAAAGCCACTTAGTGGAAGCTTAGGGGAATGGCCAAAATTAACATGTGGTAATGATGAGAGGAGAATTGTGATAAATCTGAAAAATGCTGTACTTTCCTTCCCTGTGACACATTCAGTACATAGAAATAACAGAAAATCGCTGGATGTCACTTGCATTTTGTTTATCTAAAAATGGGACACATATTTAGAGCTCCAAGCCTACAGCTTTGTAGGAGACTGACATGATTACTCTACATCAAGAGTACCTCCTTAAAAATGATTAAAAAAGAAAGAACTTGGACTACACCGGAATCTACCTTTCTGTGTTAAAAGCCCAACTTCTACATAGGCTTGAAAGGATGCCCCTCATTTAAGAACTTATCTGTTAAAGTAGAAACCCACATTTTTCAGGCACAAAAAAAAAAAAAAGGAAACCGGATATTCACCACCATTGCAAAGGAAACCAGGTTTCAGAGTAAAGGGACAATGTAAGTTAACCTCAACATCCTCCATTATTTCCAATATTACAATAATGTCTGAAAAATGAGACAAAATACAAAAGTTATTCTTATTATTTTGCCCTCTCACTATCTTATCCATGATGAAAACACAGTGTTAGGAATGTAAACTCTAACAGTAGTTGGGTAGGCAATATATAAACCAGGATTGTCACTTTAAGTTTAAAATGTATTGTTGCTTTAAGTGCAATTGACTGCTAATTACCCAAGCGGCAATAAGAACAAGCAAGACTCACTTGTGATTGTGGGTTTCTGGAAGTGGGTTGTTTAGAGTGAGTTGGTTTCTGGAGTTTGTATTTGTTACTGTGAGAGTCTGACACTTTAGTCTACTGATTGCTGATTACTGAAGACAGGGTGTTCATCACTGAAGAAGAACCTTGTGTATACTGTGAGTTGACTGAATTGAACTGTTTTGAAGACTGACTGAATTGAATTTGTATGACTTCGGATTGATAGATGGACTTTGCTTAAATTCGAATTCCATTAAACTAAAATCTCTTTTTACTGCTCAGTGTAACTGTATAGTGTGCTGTGTAATATACAAAATTACTCTAAAAATGCTCCGTTGTGTACTCGTTCTCCTAATGGAGGACTATACTCCTTAACACACAGTTTTGTATATCCCCAAAAGAAAAGTTGCAAAATCAGGTAATTTTCACCTGAATCCCTTCAACTCCAGCTCCAGCAGAATCTTTACATAATTTGCTGAGAGAAATCCCTGATCACGAATAGGATCTCCCAGGTTGCTGACAGCTCTGAAGCATGGAGGAGGACAGTATTATAGATCATGGGAGATCCATCCCATAATCTGTTCTCCATCTCTAGCCTACATTTGAACATGGGTTTAGCACATATTCAGACTAACCAGAATGGGATTCAACCAGTTTGCACCTATTCACTAGAACCAGTTGTTAACTTTCTAAGCAGTTTGGAGAATTTCTGGTTCAGCTGGTCATTAGGCCAGAGGACCGGTTGTTAAATTATTGGAATCCCACCACTGGTACTAACTCCATTTTTAGAATGAGCCTAATATGTCATACTAATGGAGAACTATCCACAATCTGTTTGTAAATCATCTTGAAATGTTGCTAAACCTAGTATATAAAATATGCACCTACATGTCACTACATGTCAGCGAGAGTGGCTGTTGAGTTTGTTTGCTTTTCTTTACCATCAGGTGATGTTTAGTAGTAGGAAGCCAGGAAGCAATCTACCTTAATTTGTTCAATACACCACATCAATGTAAATTACATCAAAAAGGAATCCTTTGACATACAGTGCTAGAATGAAGATCAGAAACAATGCAACAGTTTTTGTGGGAATACTTTTTTGACAGCCAGAGAATAGCACATTAATGCAACCAATTTTCAATGCCATTCATTCACCCAGAAGGCCTGGGGTCTTTTTATTTATGGTTTTGCACAGCAGGGCAACTGATTCCACAAGGGTTAGATAGCAGGTTGCAATCCACCATCAAAATATTTCATTCTCAGGGTACTCTGTTATTGTGCTTCCTCTGTTCTGCTCTAATATTTCAAGCAAGCACAGAAAAAAAAATGTGTTTTTTTTTTTTTTGTTTCTGCTCCAGGGAAAGGGAACACATTTACATTACTAAATGTAGCTTCTCAGAGGAAAGTGCCCAAGTGAAGACAACCAACAGTCTTTGATAGGCAGAAAAAGACTACAGACTACGAAAGAAAAGAAAAACCTTCATATATAAAGAATTGAAATAAAGGCAAAAAGTACAAGTGGTTGTTAAAAAACAAAAAACAAAAACAAAACTTCTGTCATTATGGTTTCAACCAAACTTTTATCTCACAATTGATGGGTTTTATTTTCATAATTTATCAGATGACTTGTGTGACTTGCCTTTTCACTCTTATGTGTTCAGATCTCTCATTTCACTGAATCTAGATTGGTCCATCTATTATTCTGGATTCCCTTATATCTCTCTGTCCCAAGAAATAATTTCTGCTTGACCTCAGCAGTCAAGCTGGACCCAGATTCTACAGTTTCAAATAGCTCATAAATGATGGTTTTCCCAATACTGTGACCTCAAGATACCTGAGACAGGATTTTTTATTTTCAAAAGGAAGCAACTGCTGAAAGCAACATGTAGGAATATGCAACCTGCAAATTAATTTACCTTCTGCTGTTTTATTTTCATATAAATTTCAACATACTTTATCTTGCGGTGTGTTAATTCAATGCATCACGGCTTTTCACACCTTGACATAGATTTGGTTAACAAAGACGTTGGAAGCAGAAGGATATGCATAATAAACATTTTGCATAATCACTGATTGTATGATTAGCCCAGATATCCCACCACCATCTGGGAAAATAGGGCTAGAAATCCTCCAAGATACAAGGTTGCAGTGCACCCATAAAAAAATGATTCAGTTTTGCATCAAATTAAGTCAAATGCAGCTCTTTATCCCTGGTACACACATCTGCCTACAGTGTGCCTTTATAATCAACTTGCATTAGATCCTATGAAATTATCACAGCTCCAAAGTGAAACACTCTTGGTAGAGAAAATGACCAAAGGTGATGTAGAGTATGCACTGCTCCTTTTCTTACATGTCTCAGGTAAAATCTGGACTATCTCCTTTTTATTTAATGCACAATAACTGTATTATAACACATTTTTCAAAGACAATAAGGAAGGAGAAAAAAGATCATCACTTTATCATGAAGTACAATACAGTTTTGATTAACTTCATTTAATAACCAACCTACCTCTTTTTTTCTTCAGAAAAAAAAACTTGATTTTGGGATGAATTCTTCAATATTATAATAATCTATTATGGAAGCCATTCATAGGAATAAGATGTTTGAGTGATTTTTTTAAAACAAGGCACAAGTCAAACATGGAGCTATACATGGAATACAGCTAATTTTATACTATTATTCTGTATTGTACTATACTATACTATACTATACTATACTATTTATATTATGCTAATATTCAGTGGGTCAACATTTTCAAATTTGTTGCTCATATTTTTAATAAATAATTTAAGACATCTCTATATTTTAATTTAAATTCAGTTAAGAATGCGTCATACATCTTTTATGAGTATTTATGCCCTGAATCTAATGCAAGTATGTAGATTATGGGTTTGCATGATTGTATTATGATATATGTCTCATGATTTGTCTCCTATCTTCAATGAATTTACAAATTCTACATATTAATAATACACCAATGGTAATAGGTGCCATGGGTGCAATCCCAAATTATCTGGGGCACCATTTGAATACCATTGACAAGATCCCATCAGTCATTTGCAAAAAGCAGTTTTCCTTGGCACATCTTGTATCCTGTTACAGTTCCTTTAACACCATCAAAGAAGAACATCTACCTACCCCAGGTCCTTGGTAAGATCTTGACGGATGGATAAAAATATTACCATTATTATTTCCAATAATAACTGATGCAGAGTTTCAAGAAACAATTGTTTGGTCCACAGATTATATAGGTCATCAATGACAAGCAGTTTGAACATCTGTTAGGAGATGCAGAGAGAATCACCTGAAAACATTTAAGAATGTTGCTAAGAATTTTCTTGGCAACTGCAAAGTACCAAACCACATTCAATGGGTTGACAAACTTCTTACAGCACAGACAGCATGGGAAGGACTCAACAGGTTAATTAAATCTGCTCTAAATATCTCATTGACTGTATGACAAACCATAATGGTTCCAAAATTTGCCATCCAGTTCCAATAAGATCTCACAACAACAATGTATCCTGAACAATGTAGTTCATAATTAACTAGCAAAATTCAGACAAGATTATTATTTGGTTGTAGAATACTGTATATGTTTTGTATATCAGGGGTCCTATAATACCTACAGTTACAGTTTGACCAGGGGTGTTTGTGTGAATGTTCCTCTCTTACATTGTGAATGTTCCTCTCTTACATTATATTTCTTGGCTTCCTACACTTTTAGTAATGGAAGAAAGGCATCCTTATTGAAACCCTCTCCCAATGGTCTTTCTCAGAATGTGAAATAGGGCAGCAGTGTAGGTTTTTAACTGTTGAAAAAGATTTTAATAGAAAATAATAACACTGGCAATATCATCCTCTACCACTTGTAACAATAAACTAAATTTTAAAGAAAGAAACCCCCCCAAATTGAAAGAAATTCTTAAGCACTTTGAAAATGAGGTAGAAAACACCCTGTTTTATTCATGAGAAAGAATACAAATAAAATAAAAGATATATTTGACATAGCATTAAGACATGCATACTTGACATGCTGCGATTCCCAATATGTTCAGGTACAACTTGGAAATACCCCTATTGAAACATTGAAGAGCTGCAACCAGGTTTGATGGTGGTGTTATTAAATTGGATAGTTCATTGATTTGAACCCAAGGCTATTTTGTACACATTGAAATCACAATTGGAGGCCTCTATTGGGATAAATGCAAATAGTCTCTTTTTAAACACATACTTATAACTGCATTGGTACTCAATGTACTCAATTACTAGGTTTCCTTTAAAATTAACTTTGTGTTTTATTTTTCTTTATCTCACCAGTATTACTTTACAGGTAACTCAAGGTGGTGAATATATCCTCCTCCTATTTTCCTCACAACAACCCTGTGAGGTGAGTTGGACTAAGAGTGACTGGTCTATACTAAAAAAAAGTCCCTTACATAAAGAATATTTTAGAATATGTTGGCAGATAGCAAAACCAATTTAAAAATGTCTGCCTTGGTTGTTAATAAGCATACTATGAAATAATGATGCCAATAGGAGTAACTTGGCCAACCAAAGCCTAGTAAAATCGTTTATTTTGTTTACATGGGATATAATAAATATAACAAAAAATCATTTGTCACTTTAAGGGATTGTGCAATTGAAAAACCCTGCATTAATGAATGCAAACACAAACCCTGAGGAAACTGAATCAATTAAAGAAAAACAGTGGACATTTTAGGAACACTAGCTTTTGTGTTCTGAATTGTTACAGATTATTGCTTTTGGTTTTCATTTCACCTATAAAACATAATTTCCTGTTGTACATTCTGAAGAGTCAAAACAAGAATTTGTAAACCATAGAATAACATCAAGAAAGCTAGCACAACCTCTGCATGATTAGCAAATGAATTGCATTAAACAAAGACCCACTGGTATTGTAGCTATCTTCCAAAAATAGCTGGCAGTTATTGATGGTTGACTTGCAGATAGACATGTTTGAGAGCAGTGATATGTAACCTGGTGTCTACCAACCAGGGTAGGTTATAACCTCTATCAGCATAAGACTGCGGGAGATATATGCTACATCAGGAACACTCCAGCTTTCCTCGTGCTGACTGCCCTTGAGATATGTGAACATTAACTATCAGAATTATTATGGCATAATAACTGGAAATCCTGGGAACGGAACCCATATCTGGGGGAAGAGCACTCTACAATACTGAGATTCACCAGCAGATTCCAAACAACAACAACAACATTTATGTGGATTACTAAAGATCTTTATATATTGCCTTATATTCTAAGACTCTGTAGATGTTTTGAATGGGTGATTCTCTGTGAGAGATATAGAATTGAATCACCCATTTCAATCAAACCTTCAAATTGATTTGAAGCTTTGAATTGAATCAGGTGCCTTTGAATATTTTAGGAGAGATTCAAAGCAATTCAGTTTTGATGGATTATCTGGCCCAGCAGAATCTCAAACGTTATTGAAGCTTCTTTCCATGTAGGGACAAAGTTGAGGATGGCTGAGTTCTTTGTGTGATGCATTTTTCTGATATTGACATGAGCAGCCACCCAATGAAGAATTTTAAATTCAGAAACTCTTAGTATATTTGGAATATTTTCTTCATCTATCCTTCTATTATTCTTAGGCAGCTTTTTCTAATGGAAGGGAGAGCAAAGAGGGACTTATTCAATGTGTGAGCCTGAGAAATTGTGCATGCTGCTAGATTTAAAATACCCACCCCCTTTCTGTGTATATATGTGTGTGAAATAATATGAAACAACAGTATCACAATAGTGAGATCTTTTGCACTTTTTAAAATGTTGCAAAGGAGCTTAAAATTCAACCTCTCTATTAGGGGCTAAATTTGCTAATCAGCCATATCAATAAGTCTGTCAAGCCATTACAACATATGATTGAAGAAAGTGGTTTTTTCTAATTTAGTATTATATTTTGTAAGTTGCTGAGAACCCATTAAATTAATGAATTGAATGGAATGAAATAATAACTGTCTCTTTCTTAAAGAAAGCAGGCATAAGGTTGTAAAACTATATTAAGTACTGCAACCCTTGAAATTATATGTCTTAAATTTTGAAAGGACAATGACCTCTAAAAGGTCTATTATTCCTGTCGTTTGTATTCCAATTTGCCAAAATACAAAGCTGCTGCAAGCATTTTACTGTTTTTCCATTATGCCATATAGCTGAACTTTTAATCAATTTATCCAATCTTAAAATAATTTAAAATCAAATCTTATGCCTTCAAAGTTCAAATTATAATTGAAACCACGTTGTTTCACCTGTAAATCTCAAATGAGAACCAGATTTTGGGTGATACTGCTAGTATATTCAGTTATATGCATAACATATTTCTGACTTAACTTTCTATAACTTGAATACATAAAGCAAACATTCCATATTCAATTTAGCTACCTTTTTCTTGGTTTTAGTTAAGCCATTGGTTTAACCATATATGAACACACTTGGAATTTCTGGAAATACATTGCCAAACTTCCTTTGAAATTACTGTCTTAAATCTTAGCTCCGTGATATTTATATTAAATAATCAATGAAGGAAAAAGGCATTGTTCT
>JAEANM010006389.1:0-18642 GCA_017656035.1 Myanophis thanlyinensis | reverse complement strand
TCTGGCCCGGCCCCTCTGTCAAATTTTAGAAACCATTGTGGCCCACGAGTCAAAAAGTTTGCCCACCCCTGGTCTAGTAGTGTACAGATTAATTACCAATTTGTAAAGTGGGAGTTGGGGCTGCTACTGAATTTCTCTTAACCACAACCTATGAGGTGGTTCATAAATCAAAACATTAGCAGATATTGTCCTTCTGTTTCTTTCTCAGGACAATGGTGAAGGGAATCCTGGCAATTCATCATAACAAAACTTTGTTTCTACAGGATAAACCCAAGCATTTTATAAAAAATATTTTCTGTTTTGTTTTTGTTTTCTGAATACTCCTTGGGATTTTTAGGGTACCTTGTCATTCTGTGATGAGAATCTTTGAAACCCAAGAAGGTGAAAAAATATAAGAAATTATATTAGAGCAATATCAGAATCCTGCTGTAACCTTATCATTTGTGTCAAAGATTTTTTGTTTACTAATCCTGTTGCTTTTTCCTCCTTCACCCCAAAGCAGAAGTGAAATTCAGTAGATTCTAGCAGATTCAGAGAACCAGTTGTTAAAAGAAATCTCCTTTTGTTTTTTGTTTTCTACTTTACAGGGTTAATCCTGTAAGGAAGACAGGAAAGAAAAATTCTGGTGTTGTTTCTAATCTTTACTGCCCTGCTTACAGAAACTGCCCACCTAGTCACATGACCCCCCCCAGCCACACCCATCAAGCCATGCTCACAGAACCAGTAGTAAAAAAAAAATGAATTCCACCACTGCCCCAAAGCCCCCTTTTTGTACTATGAGAGTAATGGAGATGCTGCTGAAAAGGCAAACTTCTCCTGTGCTCTTCTGGATAAGAAGTTGGTATTCTGTTGTAACCTAAGTTTCACACATACCAATAACTTATTCCCTCCCCCCAGTCTCTTCCTCTTCCCCATCTATGTCACACTAAAATACCACCTTTCCTTCTACACAAACCTAGCTTCTCTTGAGGAAGATTACTGCCAAATGTTATGTTTCCCCATTAGTACAGAGTAAATACAGCTGTGCCAGTGACCTTTCTCACCACTGAGAGAGATTATCCCATACATCTGCTGAGCTCTGCAAAATATATGAAACATCAACTACCTTCAATGTCCCAGCATAAAATATCTGGGAAGTTCATCTACTCTCCCATCTTGTTTCCTTTCTCTTAACCATCATTGCTGCTGTCCAGAAATAGTTAATGTTAATGTTAATGCTCCTCAGCCTTGGGTTTTTTCCCAGCCTTACAAAACACTTCTTCCTGTAAAGAAATCAATTTCTGAACAAAATATAATCTTGATCATGACAACTCAGGCCCACCCAGTTGTTCTGCTCACTGAGTGGTTTGTGCCAAGAGGTCTCTAGGATAACTCATCGCAGGCAACTCAGAGCAGGCAATGGCTTACTCACTGCAACCAACTTAGCATGATCAATTCTTCATGGCCAATTCACCATGGGACAAGTTACACATACTGAAGAAATGGTGGAATAGAATCATTAAATAAATGATGCAAAACGAGGGACAAAATGAAATATGAATGATAAAAATTAAAATAAGTTTTTCTTTTAAATTATAAATTTATTTTTATAATTTATTTTAAATAATTAAATGGAATTGTTGAATTGTTCTGTGGCGAGTTGTCCCATGGTGAGTTGGCCATGGTGAGTTGGCCATGGTGAGTTGTCCTGTGATGAGTTGGTCATGGCAAGTTATCCCATTACATGTGCTGACATTATTTTGTACATCCCTCCCATTATGCTTCCTACCAAGTATCACTACTTCAGTTTGGAAATGGAGACTGACTCAGGCAAAAGGAGACAAAATTCTGTAATCAGAGACTGATTAGAAACTAAGGTGGATAAACCCAATGTCCTTAAATTTTCCACTATGTTTAAGAGCTTAATGCTTTGTTCATTCACCAGTGCTCATGAGGCAACCACTGTCCTGTAGTCTCCTCATGAGGAGCAGCTACCCGGTGCACAAATGGGGAAGCTCTCATCCTACCCTTATCTGGAGAGGTTCCATTGGACTGAACTTGTCACCAGTCCATTGGTCCGCTCTTTAGAAATGTCTTAGCTCACCATTTTCATCACCCAGAAGTCCTAGAAATGTCTGGCTCATAAAATCCTGCGAGGCTTTGGAACCTATCCCTATATCACATGTAATACCCAAAACAGCAAAAACATTTCCTCATTATAGTTATTTTTCATTTACTTCATTTTTACTCAAGCATATATAGGAATAATCACCCTTACAATGGTTAAACTGCTTTACAATTGTCCTTATTTCAGAAAGATCAAAAATAGTCCAGATGCATGTGTGAGAAGAGCTGATGACCAGCTATTTCCCCACCTATTAACATGATAACTGATTAGAAAATGATGGAAGCTAGGGTATGATGCTGGAGCAAGTTACATTCTGAAAGGCAGAATGTATGTCAGATTTTTCTCTCCTTCCTGCTGGTAGCTTTTTTGGTATATTCTGGTTTTCTGAAAAAGACCAGATTGCTTTTCAGAGGAACCTCTTTCCCGGACTTCATTACAGTCTGGAAAGGTTGGAGTTTTAACACAACAGCTGATCACCAACTGCTGTCCAAAGAAGCCACAGCGTTACTGTACATATGTATCTACATTCCAGAGTTTAAACTCTATGCTTCTCCTTCCTGCCCTTCCATGTTAATGTGTACTTGGTTCATATATTAATGTTCTTGGAAGGCAGCTGAAATATGTTGAGATAACAGCTCTCTCTAGCTTGGTAGTTACTGCTTTCTGCTTTACCAGTCTCAGCCCTTTCAATGTATACCCACTTTCCATGCTCAAGTGAAGAAACAGTCCTGTATTTGAAGTGTCTGTTTCAGTCTAGGAAAGGCAGAACCTCCAACAAATCTCCTCCTCAAGAGAGTTCATATGAATACAAGGCTATGCAGGAGAATCCTATATGTCTTTTCCATAGTGATCTCCACTGAGTGGGGTTTAGTCCCCTTTCCAGACAAGTATAGGTTTTCAACCTCAATACATATAAATGTAATTATTGGCAGTGAAGTGGTTCCTATCATATGAACGATCTACAGAACCCCATATTAAAGAAATTCTTGAACTGCTGCATTTTGACAGTTCTAATAATGAAATGTGTATTTTGGTTCCCAAACAGAAAGAAAAAGAAAAGGGACTAATATTTTAAGAAAAACAGTTTTGACTAGACTAAGCAAATCGTTCCTCCCTCTTTCTCATCCATCCATGAAGCTTTAAGTACTCTATTGATAGTCTGGTACAAATAATCAGTCAACCAATATTGTATAATGTCATTTTTATTGGCTCATCTTACTGAGCTTATGCTCCCATAGCAGGCATGGTGATGGAATTCTTTGCCTGATTCCCATGTTGGAATCAGACTGTGTAAAGTGGAAACAAACTCTCGGTATAATGTTACCCCTTTCCAATTTGTCTGTGTCTGTTAAGAGGCTAGTACAAATTAAACTTGCCAAAGGCTCAGCCACTGTTCAGCTTGGCAAAATTACAAGACATCCTATACATTTAATTACAAAGCTACGGTTGCCAGTACAACGTTAATGTTTTCACATCTGCTCATATACTTAAGTTTGTTTATATATTTAAGAAACCCTGAAAGCATATAGTCTTGAAGAAAACCTATTTAAAAATGATAAATGCATTATAATTTTTTAAAATGAAATCTATTCTCTCCGAGTCATAGCCAAACCACTGTAAGTCTTCCAGAAAGAAGGAAAACTATCAAACAAAGAAAGAATCATCACCACCTATGGCCAGTGGAAGCATATATGGGGAAGAGATTCCAACTTGAGACTAGAAAGCCATGGTAACTAGCTTTTGCAGTGTACTTTAGGAAGAAAAGTTAGCAATAACATTAGCAATAGCATTTATGGTTATATACTGCCCCATAGTGCTTTACAGCACTCTGTAAGTGGTTTACAATGTAAAAGCATTATTTGCATATTGCCCCATCAATCTGGATCCTCAATTTTCTGACCTCATAAGGATGGAAGGCTGAGCCAACCTTAAGCCCTGTCAGAATCAAACTTCTGGCTGTGGACAGAGTTTGCCTGCAATATTGCCTTCTAACCATTGCACCACCAGGGCCTTGGTTGTTGCACCATAAAAAGCAGAGAAAGCAGAGAAAGAAAGAAAGAATTAAGAAAAGAAAAAGAGAGAGAAAAGGAGAGAGACACAGAGAGAAAGAAACAGAGGGAGGGAGGGAGGGAGGGACGGGAAGGGAAGGGGAGGGAGGGAGGTTTAAATTATATTGAATGGAAGCATGAGAAGCATAATTATTTTGCCTGTTTGTTTAGAAAATGTTTATCTTGGTGTCTTAATATACTTCTGAGTTTGCCTTATCTAACATGGACAGATTTGCCAATTTGGGGATCAGAAATCTTTTGAATATCAATATATAAAGAATTCAAAACCATTAATGCCATAGGATTTTTTTGCCAGAAGAATAGTGATGATGGACACCAGGTCTGTACCCTACTATTTAGTATTTCATATTAAACGTAGATCTAATCCTATTGTTAGCATTCTACTGATTGTTCAGTGATGCTAATAAAGTTATGAACTTCTTGACAGAACATTTAAAGCTACTTGTTTACAGTTTTGATTAGATTTGCCAATACTTTGACTGGACTCCTAGGAACATATCCATCCATATTCAATTACTGTAATTTAAAATTCATTTTCACTCCTAATGATGTCTCTTTTCTTGGCTTAGAGTAGTCATATTAATAAGCTTAATAATAAACCTATTATACAAACCAACAGTATATGATATCTAAAATCAGTACTGTAAGTATAACAGAGTGTGTTAGAATTAGTTAGATCAGTAATATTCCTGTTGCTGATGCAAATATTCTTCTTGATATATTAATAATTTCTACATAAGTCTTTTAAACATTAGCAGATACAAATGAACAAGAAAGGCAAACAGCAAAATTACAAGTACATATACAGGAGAGTGTAAAAAAGATGACAACCCTGATCAAAGACCCATCCACTTTATATATGTTTCAACATCTCATGTGCCTACAGAGGGATGAGGCATTGATCGTGGGGGCATAACTGCCATCTTGATTTTTTTTCACACATCCTCCACAACAGTCCCAGCTGCTAGATAGCATCTGTCCAGACTGTTTTAATTTATTAGTTATAAGTTATAAAGCCATGAATGACATAGACCCTGGTTATTTGAGCAACCATGTATCTCTCCATGTCTCTACATATCCAATCAGGTCAGCTAGGTCCGTGTTCCAGGTCCCATATACTTATGGTGGCAGTGTTATCTTATAGGACCTAGGAAGTAGGCCTTCTTGGAGATGGTTCCTACTTTGCTAAATTGTATCTTCTAGAAAAATTGTACTACTCCCACCCTTCTGAGCATTTTTAACTGGCAAAACCTGATTGTTCTCCTAGGCTCTGAGCTACAAGGAGGATTTGGGCCCTATGGTTACTTCCTGGCTGCTTGGATTTGGGGATTTTGATTCCAGAGAGCTGTCTCTTTTTATTCTGTTTTCTTTACACTTCAACTGTAAGACACTCAATGTTGCTATGGAATCAGGGACAGCAAAATTCATTCAATCAATTTAGATTCCTATGCTGGCTTTAGGCTTAGTGGCCTAAATGGCCCTTCCCAGCTCTGTTCTATGATTTTGGGATATATCTTCAACTTTTTCCAACACTATACAGTAGACCTGGTTAAAACATTAATTCCACACAGGTGTAAAACTAGTTGTAGGCAATCTCCTCTTATGTGACCATTGCTCTTTCACCACAGCAGCACTTCTTTTTGGCCTTTCTTCCAAGGCCATTCCTTCTGCCTTCTACGCTCCTACAGACTTCTGAGAGCACCTAAAATCTCAGAGAAACTCCCTGAATAGATTTGGGAGGAGCAGGAGAAACTTCTATTGAACAAATGAAAGTTCAACATATGGAGTGGTAAACTTCATTTATTATATTTATATAAGTTGCACAGTTTTTTTTAAATCTACATTTTTATATCCTCCATGTCAAATTCTCAAAGATTATAGCCCTGTCATGTGGACAAGCCAGAGACAGAGTGCAGACATTCTTATCTATAGTTATTGATATTAAGGCAAGTGCTATCAAGGAAAATATTTGTTCACCCTATTCATAAAACTTTGTAAACATAAAGCATTGTGCATCTTTCATTTATTATACCTTCTCTTACTTTTGTAAGATACGCTGTTTCCCTTGCCATGAAGGGAATAATGGGCTCATGTTAAAGTAAAAATAAACAAATCAATCTTAGATGTTATAACCCATTTAAATTCAATAAATATCTAGCATAAGAGATGTAAAAGTGATATTTTTCAATGTATGCATTGCATTTGCTAGTGTTGGTAAATAACTGCAAAAGATTAATTACTTTGATCTCCACCCAGGTAGTCTCGGAAACCATTTGTCATTCTGACATCTGTAGACAAACATCAAAATCTATATTGAGGTAGCTCTTGAAACCTAAGATCCTTCACCTCTTGAGACTTGCCCTGAGTAAAATTGGACATAACAGGTGTTGTAGTAGAGCCTACTCTCTCTGCCAAATCATTCTAACACTTAGCACATTCTGATCAGCATACAAAAATCAAGGAAGGAAACCTGCCCTTGTGCATTCTGTGATCCTGCTGAGTTTGATTTAAGCTAAACTAATGTAAAATTTAATCTTTTCAAAAGCACTCTTTAAAAAAAATAACTGCATTTTTAAACATACAAAGTGCTACATTATTTCATGCTGCTTAATTGTTTACTGTATAAATGTCTAAGATTATGGCTCAAGCGTTATCTAAAGTAATGATGCCATAAAATATTATGATGAATAATAAAACAGCATTGCCGATTACATAAAATAATTAAGTAATAAATTCTTTCCATAATTCATGCCTATACCCACGCTCAGACAGACTCTCTTAAAACTTGTTAAAATTCAAAACAGGGAAATTTGCTGCATTTCTCCAAGGTAGCTGAACAAAAGTTTAATAGAGAAGAAAAGGCCAGGGCTCACCCATTAACCTTCTCCTCTTGAGGAGTATGGGGATTTGAGGCTAAAACATAAAAAAAGAACAGTTACTGGAACTGGGTATGTCGAGTCTGATGAAAAGAAGGACTGGGGTGACATGATAGCAGTGTTAGCAATATCTCAGGGGCTGCCACAAAGAAGAGCTATTCTCCAAAGCACCTGAGACTAGGACAAGAAGAAATGGGTGGAAACTAATCCAGGAGAGAAGAAGCTTAGAACTAAAGAGAAATTTCCTGACAATTAAAACAATTAATGAATGGAACAACTTGCCTCCAGAAATTGTTAATGCTCCAATACTGGAAGTTTTAAAGAAAAGATTGGATAACCATTTGCTTGAAGTGATGTAGGCTTTCCTGCCTAAGAAGGGGGTTGGACTAGAAGACCTCCAAGGTCCCTTCCAACTCTGTTTTTCTATTCTATTCTATTCTATTGAGTATTGTATAATACAATATTAGAAGTGAGCAATGTATCATAGGGAACATTCAATTTTTTAAGCACAAATTGGTTAGAAAATTTTCATATTACATTTAGCCATCACAAACCTTTCACCTAGTGACACCTGATGACTACTTTAGCATTAAGATATCCACAGGCATAATTGGTGAATAGTTACAAATATTTTGCTGTTGCTACATCTTAAGATATTAAAGCATTAGTCATAATCTTTTTCACCTATTGGTACAGATCTCGGCATCAGGGTGATTTTAACATTAAGATGAGCAGTTAATATTTTCTCCTATGTTACTTTTAATTTATTTATTCAACTTGTATGACCACCCATCTCAAACAAGTGACTTGGAATATGCCTGTGAATAATTGTCTGCAGATCGAGTCATTTTAATCTCTGGGCACATCGTGAAGCAATTTAAGAGGCACACTGGATTTTTCTATATAGAATCCAAAGCAAATGAACAGTACAAAGGTCATCCTGAAGAACTTCATTTGTAGAGAAGCAAAGAAAGAGTGAAAAAAAAAATACTTGCATGCAATATGGAATGCTTAATAACATTGTAGCATTGGGGCGGGATTGAAGAAAAGAGCCAACAGTCAATTTGATCAGCTGTAGAGAGAACATCCTCTTGCCATTTCTCTCAAGCCGCACAATACCTTGGTGACCTGAAGATGCTAAAGGAGAGAAAGAGAAACCGAGAAGTCTCTATGTTCTCCAAAGCTAAATGAAAGAATAGGCAGGTCCATGTAATTGTAATACAGTTAGTCCATATTACTGTTCTTTTAACAGAATAACAGAGTTGGAAGGTGCCTTGAAGGTCTTCTAGTCCAGGGGTGGGCAATTACGGCTCCTTCATGACACGTGGACTTCAACTCCCAGAATTCCTGAGCCAGCCATGGCTGACTCAGGAATTCTGGGAGTTGAAGTCCACCAATCATGAAGGAACCATAATTGCCCACCCCTGGTCTAGTTTCTTTTTAAAAACCTCCAGTGATCCTATTTCTCCCATCACAATAACCCTGTGGGTTGGGTTGGACCATGGGGATACTACAATAGTCGTAAGTATGAGGACCGGTTATAAGTCACTTTGTTTTTCAGTGCCATTGTAGCTTGGAAAGGACGCTAAACGAATAGTCGTAAGTCAAGGATTGTCTGTATAAAACTACAGGGGTAGGTTTGAGAGCAACTACGGATGATGAATGCCTAGAAAACTAATGGAACCAATGATCACAAGAAGGTTGTTTCATTTTTCAAACTCAAATGTTCTGATTTAATTAATTGGGCTCGTGTTTTTTTTTCCCTTCAGGGCCACCAGTAAATATGACTGCCAATGGGAAATACTGCCCAGCCTGCTATTCTGAATCTGAGCCATGCCCTGAGAAGACAGTCAAGTGCACAGGATCTGAAAATTACTGCCTGAATCTGGCTGGGACTAAATATTCTGGTAATTCTGAGGTTATATTATGAATACGTTCACACATCCCTCCTCGGGGTTCCATTGTCGGGACGGTGTCGCCTGACAGCCCTGAGGGTACGAACCTTCTCTGTGGCTGCACCCTCCCTGTGGAAAGAATTGGCCCCCGGAGATTCGGACCATCGCCGACCTGCGGACCTTCCGGCGTGTATTAAAAACCCACGTATTCCAGCAAGCCGGTCTGGCCTAACATCTAATGGGGTTTTAAAATTTTAAAATTATCTAAATTTTAAAATTTTTACATTAAATTTTTAACTTTAGAATTTGGTTTTTAATTTTTATTCTGGCCAATGATTTAATTTATTTTAAACTATATTTTAACTTCTATATGTTTGTTTTTAGATGGCTGTACACCGCCCCGAGTCCTTCGGGAGAGGGGCGATATAGAAATCCAAATAATAATAATAATAATAATAATCCCCTTAAAACATATTGACTGCATTCTTACAACCCACTTAACCCAATAAGTTACAGATCTGTTTAACCTGTGATGACCTGGGGCATGGCATGAAAGCAACACAACCGGAGAACAGGTCTAACTCCCCTTCATTGCTCCAACGTTGCCCCAAACATCCTCCCATTTACTACAAGTCCTGGAGCAAAGCTCTCACATGTACAGCCTCTGGTTGCGAGTAGTCCAACAAGCAAGGTTTGCAAATCAGAAACCAGGGCCAGCAATCCAATAAGCAAGGTTAGCAAAACAGTAACCGGAGCAAGAAGTTCATCGAAGCAGGCAAACTGGGAAAGCCCCACAAGACAGAGCACAATAATCTCCAGATGTTGGCAAGTGCACACGAGGCTCCACAGATTCAATGCTTGTTCCCGACAAATGCCCCTCCTATGGCATCTCCTTACATCTCAGTCCCCAGGTATGCCTTGTGAAATGGGACGGGGCACTCTCCTCCCTTGTAGCTGGCTCTATTTGCATTGTTCCCACCTTCTCTCTTCTCTTCATGTGCTGGGATCAGGAGGGGGTGGTCCCTGCTCATTGCCTGAGCTCTATCTCTCCTGCTCCTCCTCATCTCCAATCCTTTCTGATCCTGAAAAGCCCTGCCCTTCCCCGGTTTCCTCCAAAGCCAACGGAGCTGCCCTCCATCTCTGTCGGCCTCTGTTTCAGCTCATTCCCCCTCGCAGATTCAGGCTCCGTTTGGGGCATGACATAACCTGAGTTCATTTAACCTTGGTTATGTTTTTCTGTGGGAATATGTGGCTTAGTTGGGATCCTCACCCATACAACTGCTGGAACTTGATATCTATAGTCTAATGAAGAGAAAGATTAGGGGTGACAGGATAGCAGTCTTCCAATATTTGACTGGCGATCAGGGAAAAGAGCAGGGGCAGGGGGAACAACCTATTTTCCAAAGTCCCTGGAGGCAGGACAAAAAGTAATGAATGGAAGCTTATTGAAGAGAGAGCTAACCTAAAATTAAATATAATTTTCCTGTCAGTGAGAACAATCAGTGAAACAGTGCGGGTGTTCCAGAAATTGTGACTACTCCACCACTGGAGGTTTTCAAGAAGAGACTGGACAGCCATTTGTCCAGAATTGTATAGGGCCGTGATGGCACGGGTGCCACAGGTGGCACGCAGAGCCATCTTGCTGGGCACACAAGCTGTCGGCCAATTTACCTCCACCTGAGCATGCCCATGCAATTGTGCATGCATGCATGCACGACTGCAGAGACCCAGCTGGCCTTCAGGCCTCTGCTGTGCATGTGCACAATTGCAGCAGGAAATCCAGCTGGTCTTTGGAGCTCCTCTGCGCATGAACATGTGATTGCTCATGTATACATGAGTGCCTGCACGCAACTCACATGCATTGCACGTGCAAAAGCTACATGCATGTGCAGATGTGCGGTTGCACATGCAGTGCACGTGGAGGAACCACACACATGCAGATGGCACATGAAAAGTACATACTCTTCGGCACCCGGTAAGTAAAAGGTTTGCCACCACTGATATAGGGTCTCCTTCTTAAGCAGAGGGCTGGACTAGAAGAACTCCAGACTTCCAACTCTGTTATTCTGTTATCTGTACAACATGATGTTATCTTATAGCAGTGGTGGCGAACCTTTTACTTACCGAGTGCCGAAAAGTCCGTGCTTTGCGCAGGCCATCCGCACTTGCGTGCGGCTCCACCACATGCACTGCATGTGCAACTGCACCATCTGCCCATGCATGCAGCTTTTGCACATGCAATGCATGTGCACTGTGTGCAGGTACTCACACACACATGAGCAATTGCATGTGCATGTGCAGGAGAGCTCCAAAGACCAGCTGGATTTCCTGCTGCAATTGCATGCATGCACAGCGGAGGCCCGAAGACCAGCTGGGTCTCTGCAATCACGCATGAGTGCATGCACAATCGCACGTGTATGCTCAGCTGGAGGTATGTTGGCCGACAGCTTGTGTGCCCGGCAAGATGGCTCTGCGTGCCAGCTGTAGCACTCGTGCCATAGGTTCGCCATCACAGCCTTATAGGTTTATTTTCCTATGTTTTGTGAATATAATACCGGCACTTTGTTAAACAAGTTGAACGATCAGTGTGTTGTGTTCAGCAGCCACTAAATGGATGAGTGGACTTCTTAGGTCGCCCCTCACCAGGCTCTGTGTGACTTTTTTCCTTCTTGTTTGTCATGTGTAGAAAAGGACATCGTTCTGAAAGGTTGCACAACTGAGTCCATCTGCAATACTTTACTCTCTGGAAAAGTGAACTTGTTCGATACGGCTACTGTCAATTGCCGGCCGGCCAACCAGGTGTCCCAGCTGACAGGAAGTATCCTCTTCTCTCTCGTTGCACACCTGCTGATGAAGGTCCTCTTGTGATGCACCTCTTGGGAGAAGCAGCCAGGAAAGGTTCCTTGGTTCGCCATCTCAGAAAGAAGAACGTGGAACACAGAAGTGGCATTTTGCCCCTCCGTCGCGTTTGAGTCCACTTGTCCAGTTTTCTCACTACTGACCAGCACGAGGTCTCCCAGAGGAAATGCTGGGACTTGAATTTGAACCCTCTCTCTCTCTCTTTTTTTTTTAAACCGATGAGGAACAGCTTGCTAAGTCATGAATACGCAGAAACAAAATTCCTCCTGGAAAAATGCCTGTACTTCATAGACATGTGCAAGGTAGAGTGGCCATCCAAGGTGATCAAATCAACCATCCAGAGTGGATCTTCCTTAACTTCACATTTGGTCTTGGAGGATGGGACTTCTGCAGACCTGCGCACAGAAGTTACCGCTTTTCACAAATACACTTTGGCCATACCACTCTGGTACTAAGAAGGTGGAGAGGGGCATGTGCGCGACTCTCTCCTGCAAAGCAAACTTTTGAAGATTTGCACAACTTAATGCTTAAAACTCGGGATCTGCTACCAGGTTATAGTAATGGTGGTGTTCACTTGACAAATCTAATCAGCCCTAATCTGGTTAGGCTTGGTTAGTTTTAACTCTGGTTTCTGGGTGCATATGAAGTCGGATGCGATGTATGAAGCCGGAGCTGGCTTCATAAATGTTGCTCTATCTTTGTGCAATCATGCTATTGCAAATATTTTGCAAATTTGTATGGGTTTACTGTAACCGTGTTAGCTTGTTCTGCCAACGAGCTAGCAGTGTTAAACTTCTGTTTCGAGTGGACCAAATGCTTGAACTCGGTTCAAGGTAAAATCCCTCATTTTCCTACTTTTCCTGCTGGATATATATATTTTTGTGGGGGAGGGGAATGTTTAGATACCCATTGGACTTACTCAAAGCTGTTTGAATCTCTGAGAGACACCTCCAGGCCTCCATAAAGAAAATAAGGGGTTAAACTTAATGAGCTCTTGCAAGAGTTTGATGGTCTCGTGGGTGGATCTCATGAAATACTGGGGAATTGGGATGAGAGGACATTACATAAGACAGTGCCCAAGATAGGATGCCAAGTGTTTCGTGAGGCTAACTCTGCTGTAATAAAAGAAAATTCGTTTCAGCCTTTTAAGATCAGTTGGTTTTATGCCTTAAAATATGGAAAGCCTACCAGGGCATTCAAAAGAAGCTCAGTCTTTTGAGTCTACCAGGATGTCATTCTTTCTGACTTTTGATTGGCTCCTTGTAAAACCCTGCACTTGGGTTCCTATATCTCTCCCTTCCTGGGGAATCCTCCTTCGGTCTTCATTGCAGTAGATGGACCAATGGTCAGGCAGACAGATCTCCTCTAGATCAAGCAGACCTCAGCTCAGTTTCTTCTAGGTGGTCCACATTGCCAAGAAATCTCAGCAATGACTGCCCTGGCTTGAAATTCTAAAAGACGGGAGTCCTCGTATCTGGTTGCTGCCCATTGACAAGTCATGACGGCTATCAATGACAGGCCATACAAATCCCACCTTTACCTACTTACGTCAAAGCAATTAGCATTATATGCAGGCATAAAAATATACACCAGGTCTTTCCCATAATTGACATGAACTTCCTCCTGTCTTATCTATGTCTACTCTGTTCTTCCAAGATCTTCCCACTGCAGTCCCTTATTTCAATGTCTTATTGGAATTGTAGTGGTCTGTGGCATCTGAAGCCAGGGTGGGCTGGAGGAAATAAATAAATAAATAAAACTTGATGTCCAGTTTGGGTGTATGGATAGGTCCTTGACCTATCACCACAACTGGGATGGGAATTTTGATTATAAGTCATTGTGGTTGTAATCCAAGGCAAGCATGGGACTGAACAGGCGGTGCAATGGCTCAGTGATTAAGATGCTGGGATTGTCAGTTGGAAAGCCAGCAGCCAGGGTTCGAGACCCGAACTCTACATGACAGGGCGAGCTCCCATCCTTGCCCCAGCTTCTGCCAACCTAGCAGTTCGAAAGCATGCAAATGCGAGTAGATAAATAGGTACCACTTCAATGGGAAGTAACAGCGCTCTGCAACACATGAGATGGAAATGTCTTCTGATAGCTCTGGCTCAATGGCCTTGACACAGAGATGAACACCGCCCCCTATAGTATAGCACGGTAAAATCCGCAGGAACTCCTTTCTCTTGTCCTTGGCAACTTTAAACTTGTGAACCTCAACTTTAAGACTCGTGGACTTCAACTCCCAGAATTTCTCAGTCATGGGAGATCCCATGGGACTGGACATGGATTCTTCTCTTATTTTTGCAAAGATCATGAAGCCATTCTCCTGAGTGAGCATGTTTGCCGGCAAACCATCTAAGAAACAGTGCCCCAATCCCTTTAGGAATCGGCAACACCTGTTGAAAATAGCAGTCACAGGATGCTGCAACCAATTGTAAATGCGAGCTGGTCACTAAACACCCGAAATGCAGCCATGTGACCACAGAGGGTGGGGCATGACATTTTATGATGGGCTGGAAGTGTTTTATGGACCATAAAGTATCCTTTCTGAGACTGTTGTCCCTTCAAATGATTGTTAAATTATTAGTCGTACATCGAGGTCCACCCGTGCCTGCGTGATTCCCCCTTCTCTCAGCATTTTCCACCTGTCCTAGAAGACATAGTAGGCAGGACGTCTTACAAGCCCCACCTCTGAAGAAGCACTACCTTCAGGGACCACAAGGCTGTGCCATTCATATATGTGTTGCCACAGAGATGCACCTTCTTCAGAAAATCGCTTTCTGGTGCGATAGGCATACAGAGAGGATGCATCAGGAAAAAGAAGGAAACAATTTCTCCCAATTTACACAACAGGATAGGGTTTTGGAGGAGCAAACTTAGCCTTCTCAAAAAAAAACTTTGTGTGTGTGTGTGTGTGTGTGTAGATTTAATAAATAAATAAATACAGTTTCATACGTCTGCCTTTGCAGAGATTGAATATTGACCTGGTTTCTGGTTGCCAAGGTTGTGGAGCTTGATGGGATGTATGAAGCCGGGGCTGGTTTCATAAATGTTACTCTATTTTTGTGCAATCACGCTATTGCAAATATTGTGCAAATTGTTATGGGCTTGTTCTGCCAACGAGCTGGTGGTGTTAAACTTCTGCATTGAATGGACTGAATGCTTGACTCGGTTCAAGGTAAAATCCCTCGTTTTCCTCCTTTCCTGCTGGATATTTTTTGGGGGAAGGTTAGATACTCGTCAACTGTCCCACAGGCTATCTAGCAGGGTGGACAACTACAGCCTCTATACGACCTGAGGACTTTCAACTCCCAGAATTCCTGAGCCAGCCATGGGACTTAGACTTACATACCTTATAAGCTTTACAGTGCTTTTACAGCCCTCTCTGAGCGGTTTTACAGAGTCAGCATATTGCCCACCCACCCCCAATCTGGATCCTCCTTACCCACCTTGGAAAGATGGAAGGCTGGGTCAACTTTGAGCCTGGTGGGATTAGCTTTCCTCATTTCATCTTTGCAGGCTCGGGCTATTTGCTGATATTCTGATTTACAATGGTAATGCACCCCTCTTTCCACTTTTTATACTTGTCCCTTTTGTCTTTCTTTCTTTTTTCTTCCAAAGAATACGATTTTATTGAAGACATTGTCCCTTTTGTCTGTCAACTTAATCAGTGAGCTCTTTATGCAGCCATGCTGGTTTCTTTTGAGAGCTGTTATTTTTCTTCTTCATTGGTATTGTGCTAGACTGGGCTTTGATCATTTCGGTTTTCAAAATTTCCCAAGCTTCTTGAGTTGTTTTCCCCTTGAGGATTCTTATCCATGGAATCCTTCCCAAGCTCTCTCGAAGTTTATTGAAATAAGATCTCTTAGAGTCCAAGACTCTAGTCTGACTTTGTTCTGTTGCTTGTGCTTGAATAATGTTGGATTCAAATATTGCATGATCACTCATCCCCATGGTTCCTGTAGCTTCAACACCTTCTATCATTTCATCTCTATTAGTGAGAATTAAGTCCAATATGGCTGATTCCCTTGTTCCCTTCTCTACCTTTGGGGAAACAAAGTTGCCTGCTAGGTTTGTCAGGAAGCTGTTGGATCTTCCACTTGTTGCGGAGTTTGTCTCCCAGTTGATGTCAGGGTAGTTAAAGTCCCCCATTACTATTGCGATGTGCTTCCTACATATCTTAATTACAGTAACTGACTAGCAAAAAAGGTAATCTATTTCCTCAGTTTGATTGGCTGGCCTAAAGCATACAACTATGGCAAATATCATTCCCCACCCCACCTCTTTTATATTGACCTAAATGCATTCAAGACTATTTTCATCATTGCTGTGCTCTATTTCTGCAGAGATGTAGTTATTTCTTCTACATCGTGCAACTCCAATTCCTCTTTTGCTTGGCCCGTTTCTTTTAAATAATTTAAATCCCCCTGGCTGTATGTTCCATTTGTGGATTTCATCCCACTAAGTTTCTGTAATGGCAACAATATCATATCCATTTACATGAATTTCTAATTGCCTTCAGCCTGGGTGTCACCAAAGTCTGTCTGTCTGTCTGTCTGTGAGAGAGAGAGAGTTCCTACAGCTTGTTAGGAATATAAAACTAACAATAGTTGGGTAGGCAATATATAAACCAGGATTTTCACTTTAAGGTTTATTACTTTAACTTTAAATGTACTATTGCTTTAAGTGAAAATGTGATTGGCTGCTGATTACTCAACCGGCAATAAGAAGAAGCCAGACTCACTTGTGAGTGTGGGTTTCTGGAAGTGGTTTACTGGAAGAATGTTACTAGAGAGTGGATTACTGAGTGCTGATTACTGAACGCAGGGTGTTCATCACTGAAGAAGAGCCTTGTGTTAACCAGCTTGTATATTGTGAGTTTACTGAACTGAACTGTTTGAAGACTGATTGACTTGACTGTGTATGACTTCGGACTGACTGATGGACATTGCTAAACATCTATTTCCATTAAAGTAAAAACCCATTTTACTACTCAGTGTAACTGTATAGTGTTTTGTGTATTATACCACACCACTCTCACAACATTCCGCTGTGTACTCATTCTCCAAACGGAGGACCATCCATAACACAGCTGCTGCACAGAGTAATCACTTGCTAACCACAAATGTTCAGATCTCCTTTTTCATCAAAAGTGAAAGGGAATTATTTTTGGGCAATATTTCAGCTCGATTGCCAATGCAGATGTTGGCTGGGGAATTCTGCAAGTTGAAATCTTCCCATTGGTTGAGAAACACTGACCTCACGTCACCTGCATGTACCTCCCATTTTGAAAAATGCAAACAGCAATTGTTAACAAAAATCCTTGTTCCTCCTCAGAATAACAATGAGAAAAGGGAAAGGGTAGTGTGTTTTTCGGCAGTCAGTAAAAAAAAAAAAAAGTTTCAGCTTTCTTTAGGAACTTTGTCCCACTTTTGTGCTCAGTTTCACTTTTGGCATCCACTCTAACACAACAAAGAGAGTTTACATGTTTTGTGCCTTTCCTTTCTAAATAAATATCATTTATTTATTGCACTTAATGGCTTTTAGTGTTTTATTGCTGGTGTCGTTTTCCTAGAAGGTTTCTAAAATGTTTTATTTTATTTTATTAATGCATATCGTTAGAAGGAAGGCTGTGGAATTCTTACTGGCGTCTGAACTTGTTTTGGTTTTTTTTTTTTTTTTCTGGCAGACTATTTATTCCAAGAGTAAATGGCATTAGGGCCGTGATATAGGAGAGGGGAGTTTGGTTCAGCTGCTTGTGGAATTTTACAACCCACACAAAATATTTTGCTGGTTAGAAGGACAAGAAATCCATCTAAGCCAGTGCTTTCCTTCTGTAGGAATTGCATTTAATGCATTGAATTGCATTAAAGCCATTTTCGCTTCTCTATCTGCAAGACAGGAAAAAAGGGTTGATGAGAATGAGAAAACAATGTCAGTTTAAGGAAAGTTTCTTGTCCACAAGATGTCTTTTCCTGGGATGTTTTCCAACTCAACAATGTTCAATTCTCCAGTGCTAGAATTCTCTAGAGCAGTGGTGGCGAACCTTTCACTTACCAAGTGCCGAAAAGTAGGCACTTTGCATGTACCATCCGCACTTGTATGCAGCCCCTCCAAGTGCACTGCATGTGCAACTGCACCATCTGCACATGCATGCAGCTTTTGCATGTGCAATGCACATGTGCTGTGTGCAGGCACTCATGCACACATGAGCAATCGTGTTTGCATGTGCAGGAGAGCTCCAAAGACCACCTGGATTTCCTGCTGCAATTGTGTGCATGTACATGTCGCCTCAATCGCTCATGCATGCATGCGCGATTGCATGTGCATGCTCAGCTGGAGGTAAGTTGGCCAACAGCTTGTGTGCCCAGCAAGATGACTCTGTGTGCCACCTGTGGCACCCGTGCCATAGGTTTGCCATCACGGCACTAGCTATTTCTATAACAACAGATCTATCCAAGGAGTAAAACCCAAAATCAAAGTTTCATTTTTTTCCACCTCGAGCACAAAGTCCAGAATTGGTTTCCCAATAGAAACGAAAGTATTTGTGTGTGTTTTTTTTTTCTTTGATCAAAGCAGTCAATTTAGCCATCTCTGCTAATTCCGTCAGCTTTTGCAACTGTCCATCTCTTTGTGGGGATTGAAAATGTCCTTCTTTTTTTGTGCCTAAAGTAATTTTGCTGCCATCCACATTATAACACCCAAGTTCCAATTTCTGAATTTTGTAACCCTGGGGATGCAGCAATGGTCATAAGTGTGAAGAAGGGGGTCTAAGGTCTGTTGTAACTTAGAACAGTCGCTAAATGAGCTGTTGTATTATTTATTATTATTATTAT
>JAEANM010006388.1:0-18642 GCA_017656035.1 Myanophis thanlyinensis | reverse complement strand
TCTGGCCCAGAGACCGTGTGAGTGATGGGGGGGATGGGAGAAGAGGGGATGAGGTGTTGTGTCGTTTTGGGTGGGAGGTGGTTTTGCTGCTCCCAGGTTTTTTTTTCCCTTCGGAAATGGGTCCAAGTGGCTCTTTATTTCTTAAAGGTTGCAGACCCCTGTCCTATACAATTCCCAACTTTCTTTTGACTTGATGGGATGGATTCATGGGATCGTAGAAAGAAAAACAGAACAGAATAATAAAGTTGGTACAGTTCCTGGAGGTTCTCCAGTCCAACCTCTTCCTGTTCAAACAGGAGATCCTAGACCATTTCAGACAAATGGCTATTTCTTCTTTAAAACCTCCATTGATGGAGCATTCAAACTTCTGAAAGCAAGCTGTTCCACTGGTTAATTGTTTCAGTGTCAGGAAATTCGTCCTTAGTTCTAGGCTGGATCTTTCCTTGATTAATTTGCTTCCTTTCCTACCTTCAGGTCCTTTGTAGACCCCCTCTTCTTTAGTGGCAGCCCTTTAAATATTGGAATAGTTCTGTCATGTCACCCACATCCTTCTTTTTACTAGATTAGACATACTCAGTTCCTGCAATTGTTCTTCATATGTTTTAGCCTCCAGCCTCCTAATAATCAAATCAAAAATCAAATTCAAATTTATTGGTCGCATACACAGTCATATATGGTACGATATGCAGTGAAATGCTAATGCAACCGCCCACGACCGCGAGTAAGTTAAGGCAAAATGGGAGGGTGGTTATTTGCTGCTCTTGTCTGTACTCTTTCTAGAGTCTCAACATCATTTTTATTTTGTAAAGTGGACACTATATTCCAGGTATGGTCTTATCAAGGCATTATAAAGTACCAACACTCCACGTGATTCTTGATTCTATCCCTCCTTAATGCAACCTAGGACTGCATTGGCTTTTTTGGTGACACTGCTGCTCATATTTAAGGGTTGTCCTTTAGGACTCCTCAGTCCCACTTGCAGTTACTGCTATTGAGCCAGATTCCACCTATTCTATAACTGAGCATTTGGTTTTTCTTGCCTACCTCTAAAATCTTACCTCTCTCACCACTGAATTTAATTTTGTTAGATAGGGTGCAGTGTTCAAGTTTGTCGAGAATATTCTCAGTCTTAAACTAGGCTCTCATATTGTTCTAGGTTCTCCTCATATAGTTCTTAGACCTCATATACTGTAGTTAATCCCAGATTAACAAAAAATAAGGATCTATTCTAACAGTGATCAATCTCAGGATAGCAGAAAAGCATACCATTCTCCCTTTCTACAAAATTCAAAGCACAATATTTTTGGGGCCTTTGAAAAATGTAAACATTTTTCCAATATGTTTTGCTTCCAAAGTGATTATGGGGATAGAAATGGAACAGAATCACTTGCTTTATTACCACTGTGATGTGAAAAAATGTACTTGCTTCTATGTATATAAAAGCTGATTATGTTTATATCTCACTGGCGCCTCAAGATGTCAAGATCCTCTGGGCAATGAGAGACATTTATTGCTAAAATGAAGGACAAAAGAGAGTAAATACCATGGTAATCTCTTAAGCAATTTTCTGTTATTTAGAGACATTTAAACAAGTCAGCAGAATCTACCATTTCTTCAAACTATGTCTGGAGAAAAAAAAATGCACTGTAGAAAAATCTCCTGTTTCTAGTTGGATGATTAGCAAACAAGCCTGAGGTTTTAATTACTTTTTCTTATCCTGCATAATGTATGGAGATATATTCATTCTTGAGAAGGCCTAATTTAAATGCAAAAATTATTTTATTGTGCCTCCAGGAATGTAAGAGGCCTATAAAAATATTGTGCACCTTGTGACAGACATTTTACCACTCAAATGACACAACAGAAATAATGATTTCACATCCATACTAGAGAACCAAGGTGATGCTTCTACCGCGTAGCTCAGTATTGATAACTCTTGGTTTGACAAATGTTTGTCAAATTATAATTATCAAATTTTGATTGGGGAGATTCTGTTGGCTCATTTAATGTCTCTAAATAATAGAAAATTGCTAACAAATGGTCATGGTATTTACTCTCCTCTACATCACATCTTATCAAATTTTGCCAAAATTCAGCTGCCCCTGATTTTTGAGACATTTATTTTATCCAGTCTGGTCACTGGATTGTTCAGGACAGGAATGTCTATTTAAAAAATTCAGGGTTAACACAGGGCCTTGTTTATGTTTCAAACAATGAATAAAGAATATAACATTAAATATATTAAAAATGAAAAAGTGATAGCAAACAAAATTAAAGTTTATTTTTAAAAATGTAAACCAATTTTATTACGAATAGGCTTGAATAACATATATTCATTACTGTATATAATATACATTAACAATTTTTGATGTGAGCCAACCATTATGTAGAGATGTTTTATTTTTGCCATAGAAATGGTTGCATTGTACTATCCTAATAATTGAAACTATATGATCCAGAATTGATGCAGCCAGCCATGTGGTAAGGATTATGTATGGTCTATACGATTTTTTAATTTTTAAAAAACATGCATGGCTTTTATTTAAGCATGAACATTTTCATCTCAAGAAAAGTTCTTGAAATGAAAATCATGGATCCTACTTTCTTGATTCTTGTGCAGTTCTTGATCTTTGGCTGATCAGTGGGGATAGACAAATATGAAATTCCAGATTCAATTATTGGAAAGGTAATTACAGACACCATATGAGTTATATAATCTTTTAAATCATGTCAGTTAATAATCATAACAATAACAAATTATAAAAATAAAATAAATATCAGCTTCTCTTTCTTGATGATCTATGCATATTCTCCATGAAAAGCCATATCAATACTTGGCATTTGTTACACTTGGCATCTATTCTTAGATATATACAATTTTATTTTATTTTAGCATAATATTCTTTCTGCTCACTCTGTATGTTTTCTACTTCTATCCAGTAACTGAACACTTGGTTTTAAATTCAGGTCTATAAATTTCATAAACAACTGATTGCTTTCTTCCAGCCAGTTTCTGAAATGCCTACAATTAATTTTAACTTTTGTTAAAGTTAAATTTATTTCCTTGTAGGATTTCTGTATCTTGGCCTGTTGAATTATAGATAGCTGAAGCTAGAGTCTCTTTCATTTTATGCCTGCCAAGATCTGAGTATGCAAACTCTACTGGGGGAATAGAAGCAACTACTTGAAAATCTACTATATTATTCCATGAAGATATTAAAGAGGAATGGAGGTCTCCCAGAGACAATATGGGATAACTACTTCAGATGTTAGTCTTTTGTAGTTAGGTTCATTGGGTTGGTTCCATTTATTCATCTTCCTTTGTACCTGCCAAGCTCTCTGCCCAGTCTTCCAACTAGCCATAAGGGAAACTTTAAGGCATACATAGAATTACATAATGATGGAGTTGGAAGGAGCCATGAACATAATACTTTTGCAATGTTCAGGAAAAACAAATAAGGGAGACATGATCCATGCCCACCAATCTTATTAAAAACCCAAAACTTTCATGAGGAAATTTTTCCACAGTTGTACAGTTCTTACTGACAGAAAGTTTCTTCTTATATTTAAAATGGAATGTATATAGCTGCAATTTATTCCTCTTGTTTCTAGTCCTTATTTCTGTGACCATGAGAAATATTTCTTAACCATTAAGAAACATTTCTTTTTTCTTTTTATGTACCTGAAAATGAATACTAGACATCTCCTCAGATTTCTACTCCGAACTGAAAAAGTATCTTCTACTATTGTCACAAAGATTCTCAAATCATTGTATTATCTTTTATTTTATTTTCCAAACTCTTTTTAATGAATTAATATCCTAAATATCCAGAATCACTCAATCAATCAATCAATCAATCAATCAATCTGGATGTGGTCTCACCAGTAACAAATAAAGAAAAATAATGACACTCAAAATTCCAGGTGTCTACCTCTAAAAAAGATTACCGATGTATATTTTGAAATATCTCTTAATTTCAAGAACGTTTCATATTCAAAGAACATCAAAGAAAACAAATAGGAAAAAGTTAAGTAACTGATGCCAATGGCAAAAGACAAGAGACTTCTAAAAAAGTCACTTAATAGACAGTGATTGCACCTTTCCCATGAAGATGCAACTGACAATAAAATATTTATTACTGCAATTTATTCAAGAAAAGAACCATTTATTTACATACAAAGGTCAATTCAGTTTACACAATGAAGCTGAAAACAATGTTCTTGAGCTAGATTTGGAACATTGAAACTGAACAAGCAAGATTTGTCCCTTACTGGAAAAAGTTATTATAATATAGGTTGTACAACTATTCTGTTTTATTACTGCTATACTTGCATGGGATTTCTATCATAATCACTGCATGGCATTTCTTTTTAAAATAGCAATCTATTGTAACTAATTGGCTTTTTAAAATTAATTAAACTGTTTCCCGGTAGAATCCACAGAAAACATTCTACCTGGAAAATGGCTTTAATAGAAGCAAAGTTAACTTAATTAATATGTTTTTTTAAAAGAAAACAAACACTCCAGTTATGGCTGTAAAAACTTGTTTATGGTTTGCTGTGTTAATTAAAGATGACTAGATTTAAATTAGAAATTCAAGGTCCAGAAGCCAATATTTGATTCAAATGTGTGGTTTCCTAGCATCTCATCAAATTGCCTTGAGATTTGATTAAAAAAAAACACCTGTTCATAAGCTATAATGTACAAGCATCAAACTGCCTGAAATTCTTGGTTTTTCAGAATGGGATGAAATAACAGGGATAGTGAAACCTCTAGAAGATATTCACTTTGTCAATTTTTGAAATGTTCTCTATAATCTGGAAGTACAACATTCTAACAACCTCAGAAGCAATAGAAAAGTAAACCTAGGTAAAATACATAGATTTCCTTCAACAAACAACATGGATTATGGAGCTAACCAGAACGACTTTGTTGAGTCCAAAAGGCCACCTATTCATCACAGCAAAACAAATGGTCTGGAATTGCTTTGGGATTAGTGTTACAAAAAAGCCCGTCAAGGTGTTCCTTAGAAGTGTTCTGAAGCAACCTAGACTAAAGCTAGTAAACACTGTTATTTTTGCTTTACTATTAAACATGAAACAATCATAGTGTTTCATGGAGCAGATGTAGGCAATGCTTCACTTGAAGCAAAGCAAAGAACCTACTTAAAGCTTTATATAGATCTGCAGAAAAGACCCTGAATTTGTGATCCACTCTCAATATCTACAAATCTGGAAGTACAAGAACACCAAAATACTTCGTTTGATTTGCTGCTTCCAAGGAAGTCCTAACTTTGATTCAGAAATCAAATGGGAAATGAATCTGGAAGTCTAAAGAACCATTATATTTCGAAAGACTGAAATGAAGTACTATGTACCAAAATAAAGCCAAGCTCCACAAACTGTGCCTATCGTATATCAGAACATGCAATGAAGCTCTGGATAGAAAAATAAAGTAGAGATTGGCACAGTTCCCATTATCTCCACCCCAGGCTACTCATACAACATTCAGCATCAGAATTAATGCACCTCTTTTAGTACTGCATCTTTTGGATAGACAGGTGACGGATGCACTCATGCTGTGGAGGTCTTGAAAACTAACTTCAAGTGAGTTTACCAAGTTATACTAATCAGTGCACAGGCATAGGAAGACCAATCTGATCTTCAGAGAACAGTGTGATTGAGGTAACTGACCTTAATCAGTTAAAGTGTTCAATATCCCCAAGATAAACATTATACGATCCTTGTACCTGCACTTAGCATCACTACACTGTATAGTTCCAATAGGGAGAGTGGAGGACAACTATCTTTGTAGACTTCTACCTTGCATAGATGTCTCAAACTCACTCTTTTTTCATTTATATGAAATAACTGGGGAAGGTTATCTACAGTAAAGAATGGGATCACTATAATTAATATGATGGTGATATTCAGTAATACAGCTTATCCCTGGAACAACATCAACAAACATTGCAATACAAGTGCTGATCCACTTCTGGATACTGTCAGGGCCTAGATGTGAGGAACAGGCTTTGACCTAGAGTTTGGCTCTAGGATCTAGCAATTCCAGGAAATTATCACCTCCTCTCCCTCTCTCATTCTCTCTCTCTCGCTACATATCTACCTCCCTACCGACCTACCTACTTTTACAACACATTAAACGTGCAAAAAACTGAGAAGAAAATAAGGGGGGGGGAGATAAGAATTAGAAAAAAATGAAAAAACAAAACATAGGATTTTGAATTCCATTCTTCTTTCTGTAGAGTAATTACCATCTTATTCTTTCCCATCCCGCTTTAATCTCTCTAATTCCCAGATCCATAAATCATCCATTGTTTTATCTTCTTTCAGCAAAAAAATGCATTTAAGACTTCCAATCTTTAAAAAAAAAGTATTAATCCTTTTTTCCCCTGACCAAGTTGATCAGCTTTGCCATTTCCACAAACTCTGTCAGTTTTGTAATCCAATCCTCTACTGTGGATATTTCATTATTATTATTATTCTATTTTAGTGAATTCAATAATCTTGCAAATGTTACTGTATACAATGGAACTCAAACTTATAAGAAAGCCAGGTAAAAGGGCAAATATCATAGCCTTTCCCCCACTCCCTTCCCTCCTTAAGACATTCACTCTCATTCTCAGCAAATAGAGATTTGATGAAGAGGAAGGGATTAAAAAAGAGTAAGCAGGCATACACTCCTGTCCCAAAGGAGGGTTGCTTATAACTGAAGGGGAAACACAAGCATTTTTTTCCCATATGGCTCATTATTTTTATGTATTGGGGGTATTTTTCTTTGTTGATATTAGTAGAATGTGGGGGTGCAAGCAATTTTGGGATGATTCACCAAAACTCAGCTATTGGGTGCCAGTCTGCTTCCAGGTCCAATTCAAGGCATTGTTTATCACCTTTAAAGTCTCTCATGACATGAAACCAGGTTAACTGAGGAACTATCTTGTCTCTATCTTATTGACCTTTGGCACCTGATCAAGCAGGGATGGTATATTTCAGACCCTGTTGGTTAAAGAGTTTCTTCTGGCAGTGTCTCTACTATTACCTCATCCCATGGAACATCTTTCTCCTAGAGGTGAGGTGTGCTCCCACTCTTTTGGCCTTTCAGAAAAGTGTCAGGACCTGGCTCTGCCAACTGGCATGGGAATCTAAGAGAGACATGCAATCCTGGGGATGATTGGTGACTTGAAGGTGGTGAAGGTGTTGCCCTATTATTTCTAACTTTTAATTTTTTAAAAAAGATTTAAACTTTGAACTCTGTTTATTTAACTATGTCTCTTCTTACAGATTGTATTGATAAACTGCCAATAGCCATTTAGGTGAGATGGGCAGTATGGAAATTAAAAAAATAAAATTGCTTTTATTTTGTGATGAGGTTATTAGCCCCCTACAACTTTTTGAATAGCATATTTTTAAAAAATGTAAACAAACAGAAATGCAACTCTTCAGTTACTTAAGTGGCTGTACTCATATAAGATGAACAAAGTGTAACCTTCAAACCAAGTTCTCAATGGTAGAAGACTTAGAGTGGTCCTTTTAGGAGAACATGAAGGCACAACACATTCAGCATGGTTTGCCACACTTTTTGGCTTCATGTATTATTGAGAAATGCATTACTCCCAAGACTCAATATAGCCTTTGAGCAGAGAGAGGAATTAGGCAAGCAGTACCTCTTAAGGCCACTTTTAAAGAACTCTCTGCCGTTACTTTCATCTAAATTGCTGTCTGTTCTTGTTCTCTCCTGTGGCCTCCAAAGAGGAACATTGCAGTTCATGTTTCACATGCTTCTGCCTATTACATCAGTAGCCTCTTTATAGCTGAATTTTGTGACTAGCTAACACCTTTTTTTAGAGATTTACAATTAAATCACAAGACAGTTATTTAAGAAAAATTAAACTGATGTATGCCAAATCAAGGTTCTCAGATGCAGTCTGTTGCCTTGTAGATTGGCAATCCAGTCTGTGTCCCTCAACCCTCAGCATGATCTAAAGATGAAACTAAATTTATTCCTGTTATTACAAAAATCAATTTAATGTTTCTTTCATAAAGAATGCGGGAATTTGGGTGCCTTTGGGGAAAGAGAAGATAATGTTTGGCCCTACCTGACCTGCTAATTTCCCTCTGCAAATGCTAGATAATAATTTCCATTCAGCTAATCTTCAAAATACAAATCAATCAAGAGATATCGAATGGGAAGATGGGCTGTCTCAGAAGAACAGCCTGTCTATTTCATCTTCTTTTCAAATGCTTTTTCCACATCTATGGTGATAGAAAAAACAGATTTGGTACAAAGAACAGCTCAATAACAAGTCAAAACTCAGCAGTGTCATATTTTATTGGGATTATATTTACTGGTAAATTTTAAGTCATGTGTCTTTAGATCAGGGGTGTCAAACTCATGGTGTCACATTGTCGTCACAGGATGTATCGCAACTTTCTCCCCCTTTGCTAAGCCAGGGGTGGGTGTGACCAGCACATCTGGTCCACGGACTGTGAGTTTGACGCCCCTGCTTTAGAACTAATTGCATGTTTGTTTGTTTTTCATTTTTATACTGATCAGATTAATGACATCTTAATTAAGATGAATACAAGTAGTCCTTGACTTAACAACATTTCATTTTACAACAGCACTAAGAAACCTGACTTATGGCTATTTCTCACGCTTACAGTTGTTGCAACATCCCCATGGTCAGGTGATCAAAATTCAGATGCTTGGCAACTGACTAATTTATGATGGTTGCAGTATCCCAGGGTAATGTGATCACCTTTTGCTACCTTCGGACAAGCACAATCAAAAGAGAAGCCAGATTCACTTAATAATCATGTTACTAACTTAGCAACTCCAGTGATTCACTTAACAGCTTGGCAAGAAAGGTTGTAAAATGGAGCACAATTTACTTAATAACTGTCTCGCTTAACAACAGAAATGTTGGGCATAGTTGTGATTGTAACTCAAGGACTACCTGTATTTTCAGTGCATTTTCACAGAACATTATAAGTCACTAAAACATTTGTGTAGGATGTTTATTTAATTTTCATTTTATGCTTTAGCTACTAGGTTCATTCCTGGATCACAACCTTTTTGAATTAAGAGCTTATTCCTTATGCAAAAAGGAGAATTCCTTTGAAGTTATTTATAACTATTTCACAAACACTAACCAGGACTATAGTGAAAAATTGTCTGAATATTACAAAACAGCAATGCGTATCATATTATTGGTGTCATATGATGAATAGCATAGCGCTATATTAAAGAGGCCTTGTTACATATTTACAAGATATGGTGTCTCTATAGTCTCTGCTTTATTAGACTATTTTTTTAAAAATATATTTTCCCTTACATTCCAAAGCTTTTCTGTACCAACATTTTTCTTATTTCTTTTCACAACAACTGCCCATTTACACAACAGGATGTTTACCCTCTAGCCATTCAGTCTTAAAAGATTGCATTAGTACATTATTTCTATTTTCTCTGTGGTGAAATGCATTTCAAGTACAAATTTAGTCACCAAGAGAGGGCGTTGAGGCACCATCAGTGGAAATCCTGGATCAAATGTTTCTTAATGAACTCCAGGGAGAAGCAGAGTTCCATGCTGCTGAATTAAACAACTGGGATTTCTTAGTTAACCATCAGAAGCTTAGCAATGCTTCTGTGATCTGGCATTTAGTAAACTTAGTGCAGGATTTTGTGTTCTTTAAAGACTAGGAAGACAATCCGAAGGGATTGGCAACTAGAGCTTGTATTAGGATGAACTATGGGCTCTGATTATAACCATTTGAAATTAAGGAGAAAAGAACAAATTCTAGCTTTCCTTACTATTCCAAAGTTCCTTTTCTATCTGTAGTGAGAAAGGTATGAAATATAATATAAATAATACATATCTTGATGACATGGTATCATTTCTAATTTGATATTATCTCAGTTATTTATTGCTATTCAGATATCATTAAAAGTGAATGAAGTTAGGGATTGGGGGATTGTTCCAATGCATATCCATTCTTTTGACTCTATTATATTCTACTGAAACTATTAACAGCTTCAGAATATATTTTCAAAAAAAGGAGGCGGGTGGGAAGATAAAGCAAATATCCCTAGTCTACCTTTTTTTGTGGGGGATACCATCCATAGGAAATAAAAACAGCATAGAGCAAAACAAAAAAAGAAGGCATTTTTCCAGTGTGTTCACAAAGTATACATATATGCCTATCCTGTTATTCCCTTTCAGAATAAGTGATATTATGCAGTGTATAGAAAAACAGCAAAAAGCTTAAAACAAAAAAAAGTCAGAAATATATTTTAAAAAGTAGATCTACTTTATACCTATATTATTCATTATAACTCTTACTTTCCCTACCTTTCTGATTTTGCAAACCATCTGTCTTGGAGGATCTCAACTCCATACATCAACTGGCTTCACTTTCTCCAAAACTTTTCATTCTTCCTCCATATATTTTCCTGCTTGTTCATTGTATCTGTATGACTAAATATCTCAGCCAATTTATTTTCCACTGGTCATGCTCTTTTGTATTTGATGAATATAAATTCAGCATCCTATTTCTTTTTGTTTTATCACACCCACTTCTTAAATAATTCATTTCCACTGCATTTACTTTGATGTTTCTTCATAGTCAACTCTCATTTCTATTTAACAAAGACAAGGCATATTTTCAGATACAGACAGACAATTTCACTTCTTTTGACAAACATTTACTCTTTGAAACAAACCATATACTGCCAATGAAGTTACTCCCTTTTCTAGTGGCAGTGCTTTGTTAAACCTGTGCATCCCTATTTCAAAGCAGATCAATTTAAGTCCAGTTTAAAGATAACCTTTAAAAGTATGAGCAACTATTTGGGTTATGCTCACAAATAACCCCTGAGTGACAGTATGAAGAAGACTGAAAATTAACATTTGCATCTATTTCCCATATCTAAAATATATTTCCTTTTCCAAGACAAAAATTTTTATTCTAGAAAAAGAAAATATATCTGACTCATTACAACTCAGCAAGTGATGGACACTTAAAGCTGGAACTCTTCTCTAATTAAAGACAATTAGCGAAAACTGTGAGTTAAGGTAGCCATCTGTAACTAATTACCTATAGGTATTATCATATCTAAGCAAAAAGAGAGAACATAGCCATGTGACTGACAGGAACCCCATGGATTGTATCAGATTTCATATGCTACATGTGGTGCAAAATAATTGCAAGTTTATGGTGTCTTACACAAGGCGATCTTCTTAAAACAAAGAGGCTGTTATTATTTGTCTGTTCAGCAGCAAATTAAGCTTTTCACAGATGTATGTACACAGGGAACTGACCAAAACTGATTTTGATAAAAATGTAAACTGGCAATTTTTAACCCAAACTGCAAGTTTAAAAGCAGAAACTGATATTCAGGGGGAAAATGGATGCTATAAATCTGATACATTTTTCATAATAAGGTAACTAGTTGCTATCTTATTTAAGGAGCCAGATTCCACTAGAATGGAAGAGATCAGTAATTTTTCACATACTGTATGTCTGTTATCAAGAAATTTATTGAAGGTGGGACAGGAAAGTCATACAGAAAAATGACACATGATCATATTAAGACAGAAAACAAGAATGAATCGTTCTTATAGCAAAGACTTTTAAATACAAAAACAGAAGTCAATTTGTATTATCTTTATTGTTAAAGTTTAGCCAAAGAAGTTTGCTGGCTTTGTTTGAATTTGATACTGTTTCAGGTACTACATTTTGTGTTATATTTTAACACAATCTTACTGTATAGTCTATATAAGAAGAAGACTAGAGTATATTCTTTATTGTCTAAGTGTGATTGGAAACACAAGGAATTTGTCTCTAATGCATAAGCTCTCAGTATACATATAAACAAGTGATAATCATAGATACTAATAGGAGAAGGTAATAGTATATATAGTAATAGGTCACATTGTTAGCTCTTGATAAAGTTTTCACATGCTAGAATGATAGCATTCAGGTTGTAGACACTCCAGAACAATGATTTTGTTCAATGCTGAAAAATGATTGAAATCTCACCAAATTTTATCAAATGTTAGTTTTCTTGCCTTAAAACCTATAACATTTAGGTGATCTCATGAAAAATCTCACAACAAGAACATGAGATTTATGTAGTTTAGTGAACTGGTAATATCTTGATCTTTTTTAAAAATAGTTTTTCTCTCAAATCAAACATTCAGTTGACATGACTATAATCAGGGAGAATTTTTAGATATATTTTAAAAATGATTTATCATTGTTTTTTCTAGGGTTTCTTTTTTCAAATTCTCATTGTAGACTCTAGCCCCAGGAATTACTGATGATCTACCCAGATACTAACCAGAAGTGAATGTTTTAAGTTTGTTAGACAAGGTTTATTTTTAAAAAAATCAATTAAATTCCCTCTGTGACAATGTTTTGGGAATTATATTTACAATCCTACATATAAATAACTTATAATTCATAAATTCTTTTATTAACATTTCCCCGAGTTAGAAATATACTCATTTCTGTCATTGCATTGTTTCTGTGTAATTTTTACCTCTTAGCATATTGGCTGGTATGAGATATTTATCTACATCCCCATTGAGATGTATGTCAATGTTGTTCACTTTAAGTATTGTTCAAGGTGAAACCAAGATCAACATTTTCCTTGAAGGAAGATCTTGACATTCATTGAAAGATGAAATAAATTCTGTCTGCCTTCTTATGAAATACTGTGTTTTCTCATTGATAGACTCATAAATTTTGTTAGTGCACTATAAAGCTATGTTCAAAAGCCACTTTGGTATAGTGGATTAAAATTTCTAGAGTTCCCTAGTCCTTAGAGAACACTTTTTAGTAGGAAAATCTTACACAAGGTAACAAATGTCTATATATGTATCCCCTTAAGCAAGATGCAGGCCAACTGTATGTTGTCTCTTGAAAAAAGATGTTAATCTTTGGGTATAGGTCTTTTTATCACATATATTTAGTGATACTATTTTATGTATTCTAACCCAGGGATCTCCAGCCTTGACAATTTTAAGACTTGTAGGCTTCAACTTCAGATATAGCTGGCTGGGGAATTCTGGGTGTTGAAGTCCAAGATCTGCCAATGTTGTAGACCTCTGTTCAATCCCACCTTGCCATGTAGTTTTTTCATTGGATCTGGCAAATCCAGCCAAGATAACATAATTTGAGGCTAGTCACAAACCAAATCAAATATCATCAATAAGACGAGAACAATCAAGTTTAGGCTCCTTCCCAGTTTTCATTTGAGGCTTTAATTTCCTATGAAACCAGCTTACTGACATTAACAATAGCATTAACAAATAAATAATTACAAATAATTAGTTATTCAGGAACTATTCCTTGCTCACAAATTTTTCTTACCCTTTCAAACACTAGTTTTAGACATTAATTTCTAAAAGACAGTGGCTGAAGGTTACATATTGCACCAAGTCATTGTTTGTTTAAAGAGTTCTATGAATAAGCCATCGAAAATGGGTGTATGTGTCGCAGTAAGCCGTTAATCAAAATTTACAACCTACAGTAGATAAATTCACATGGTCTGCTGAGCAACACAAACAAACAAAAAATACATTATAGTTTAATGTGATGTAGAACTTAATCATCAGGCAGTTTCAAGGGTAAATCTTGACAAATGTGTGCAATACAAATTCACAAAATAGTTAATATGTCACTAGAGTTTCAATGCTTATCTACTGATGAGTAGAAGAAATTTATCCAAATATTTGATAACTGGAAACAATACTCTAAAACTGTGAAACAGCATTCAGAACAAATTCTTCTGACTTGTATATCATAGTGAGGAAGATCCTAAGCTTAAACTTGAATGATATTTTTAATACTAAACTAAAGAGATTATGAGAATGACCTAGTTCTTTATAAAGGATGAATCCCTTGAATATCATATTATTTCTGCTCACAGATGAATGCAGTTCATTGGTATGTTTATCTAATTAGAACCCAAAAGGGGTTGCATTGCCATCCGTTCCCACAGATTTTATGATTCATTTCTTCTCAGTGTTGGCCTGGTTGGTATGCATAGTTATTCATAGTATTATCAAAACAGTAGATTTGCAAAACATGTATAAATATATTGCCTCCTTCTAGCAAAACTAAATACAATATTTTCATTCTAACTGATCTTGACCATAGGAAATATGTTTTACTTTATTTAATACATTTTGTATTCTAAGTACATAATAGCCTAATTCAATAATCTATGTTTAAATTCCAGATATTTTCTTCAATAACCACTTTACAAGGAGCAATTGAAAACAACAAAGAACATTAAGAAGAACTGTTTACATATTCTGTTTTTTCCCTTACCTACCCATTTCCAAATTTATATACAGGTTTTTGGGTTTTTTTTTCCAAACATATAATTGGAACTTGATAAGAAAGAAATGTCACTAGGAGGGATGAGAATGTGCTTGAGTACGTTTCATTTGCAATAATATGAAGGAAACTCCTTCACAGAGAATAAAATGCACACCCATTGAAAAGTAGTCTGTCAGAGAACTTCTTGCAAACTCTTTATTTTCAGTGTTGTGATTAGAATCTTTTGGAGGGACGTATTTAGAATTACTATAATTCAGCAAAAAATATGCATGTCAGATTAGCAGATGGCATGAAGCTAGACCAGGGGTCGGGAACCTTGGCTCTTTCATGACTCATGGACTTCAACTCCCAGAATTCCTGAGCCAGCACCTCTTCCCTTAGCTTAGAACCTGAGTCTTAACAGCTTAAAATGGCTGGCTCAGGAATTCTGGGAGTTGAAGTCCATGAGTCATGAAAGAGCCAAGGTTCCCGACCCCTGAGCTAGACTATGACATAGGATAGATGATGCATGGCATTTCACACAAATATCTATTAAAATATTTATAAGAAATTTTGTCTATCACAAAAATAGTCAAAGCAGCATTATGCAACATCAGAACAGCTAATACAGTATATGTAAATTAGGAAATGGCTAATATTTAGCTTTTTTTTAAAACATAGGCATTAGTAAAATAATTAATTGTGAATAACAACATAGGTGTCTGGAGGTATTGTGTATGATGCATATTAAAAATGGACAGGGCTTCAGTTGCAACATTGAGTTCTCTTGTGACCTTTTTGACCACAGCCCGAGGATGACCCTGAAGACTAATTAAGACATATTAAGTCTCAGTAAAGGGATATTTACTCAAAGTTTTTGCTTTTCATTCTTGCTCTTCCAGATGGTCTCAGTGAACATTTATCTGCTGTCCAGTCAGCTAATTTATCTTAAGTGCTCAGACAAATACCTGTGCTCTCCCTCTGAAATTTGCAACAGTTTTACATAATCACATATTTTAATATGTAGATATTCTGATCTCAATATTTTGATCTCAAACCACATATTTAAAGCAACACCTTGAACTGAACTGGGGAATTCTTTAAAAGGAATAGAATCAAAACGAGTCATATTCAGAAGAAGTAGAAGCTTCCAAACTAACTTCAAAGGCAAACTGTTATATAATAGTATACTAATATTGCAGTATTTCAAACTAGATTTTATCATAGGTCACCTCATCTAGGAAGGGTTGCAGCTAATGTACCAAACTAAATTTATAAAAAATGTTTTTGAGCATTAAATATAGCTTTTGATGAAATGGCTTTTTGAGTATTAAATATAGCTCTTGATGAAATACTACATAAAACCAATGACTGGCTAATGAAACTTAATATTATCTGAATTAAGTAAGAGTTCTTACAGTTCTGATTTTAGATGCAGATTAATGCTATCACTCTTTCACTATGTATTAATTAAAAGGGACAAAGCTACACTATGTATAGAGACCTGTGAAGATAGTTCACTCTGTTTAATGTTAGGCTATTATTTCCAAAATTCTGTTGCCTCCTTTAAATGTTTTCAATCATAAAAATATACAGAGGCCTCTTTAGGAATGTAAAATAATTTCACCACAGATTCATTGGGAGCAAAATTGGATGCTGTTCCCACTGGATTTTACAATTATCCCAACCACTAGCATTAAACAAAGATTAGAATTCACTTTCATCAATCAACACAATCAATAACATGCATGATATAAATAAAAAAAATGAAAATAGGATTAACTTTTTTTGTTTTTAAATAAAATATGTATGTTATGGGGACTTCTGTAATAAGCCTTTTTATATAAAGAGAATGTACTATTTTCCTTAAATATTTATGAGAAAGAAAATACAAGAATGGTAAGAATACTACGCTACTAAAATTGTAAATAAAGCCAATAAAAATGTCATCCCTAGGCCTCTTGGTTGAGTATCCTTGTCAGTATCCTTGGCTATAATAACTGAAAACCATCCAATTGAAAACATACAGTTGTCTAATAACATTCTATATTTGTACTGTACTCAAAATGGAGTCTAGTTCACATTAGATGTGATAACAGTAACAAAATGTTTATCAAATATATCAGAACAGACTCTCAAGGTGGTTCTCAAATATTTCTTAAAGATTAAGTTTTATGTATTCCAAACAGTTAAGCTAGATCACAGTGTTTATATAATAGTACTTAAGAACTTCTAAATATTTGGCTTACCATTTCATTGCTCCAGCTCTTCAGTTTATCAGGCAATTAAACTAGTTTAACTTAGGCTATTTAAAACCAATTTGTATATAGTCTTGTAAGTCCATTTTAGATCTATTGCTAAATATGACTATACACTAAGATTTAATACGTCTTTATGGCTTCAATGTTAGTACAATGCATACACAAACACATTTTGTATCGTGTATCTTCAGATGCTTGGTGTCTATTTGCCCCATTCTCTTGTAGGAATATTGATTGACAACGTTCCTACAAAAGAAAAAATGCAAGATCGCTTGGCTGAGACATTATCAGAAAATAAGGAATGAAATGTAGATTAAATCTGGCTTGCTTTGTTTTCCATAATGGCAACTTCTTCATCTTGAAATAGTAAAGTTTTTAAAAAGTGTTTTTTTTTCATCATTGCCACCATCAAGAAAATTGGAAGATAGAAAATGATATAGATTTGTCTATACTTACTGTTAATCTTTAAGTATGGTGAGAAATGTAAGGTAAACCTAATTTAAATAGAAATACAATATAGTTGCTATAGTAGGGTCCTTATGACCAAGTGACCTATGATTCACCTGTATTCAGTTTCGCTGCACACATGTTGTGCATTGACAATAAAGGATTGAATCTTGATTCTATCCAGTCAATGTTCAAAGTTTATTTATTAATCTGGATTTTTCCTTTTGTAAACAAAGCCACTTTTCAAACAGGAGAATATCCTTTACAAAAAAAGGGTAGGCAGCAATTTTACTTTGAATAACCAGACTCTAATAATATAATCCAAATCCTGGAATCAACATTTTGAACGGGAAGTGGCCAAAATGAATGAAGGCATTTTGTCTTTCTCATTTTTCCTTATATTACCGTAAGTATATTACATTATGTGTAGATTTTATTTTAATGTGGAATTAAGTAGAAAAATGATTTTAAACTTGCTTCCCCAAAGGTTTTTGTTGACTCTGGGAACATCTCTTTGTGAATGACATAAAAGGGAGTATTCTTGTAGCCTGCTAATGATAAATATGCAACATAGTTGACTTGTAAATGCTTGGGGAGGGCACCAGTAAATGGGAAACTGCAATCAGTTGTCTGGCTGATAGTCAAGGACATGGAAGGATAACTTTAATCACACTTTGAATTAAAGCAGCAGACACTGAATTTCCATTAATGACAAAGATCCATGAAAATAAACTAAAGGTGGTGGAACTCTAGCCCCATTTTGACAGATGCATTTAAATGGAAGTATGTTATCTAATTGCAGGCATTCTAAGCTGCTCCCCGTTTCTTCAGATTGAATTCAGGCTGTTCTCTTGGCTCCTGCTGAGCTTCTTTTATTTCTGCAGAGAAGGTTGCCTTTGTAGCAAGGTTAAAAATATGGCTTGGCAAAACTAGATCCCTTTAGTATATCTGTTTCTGTGTTTGTGTTGAAATTAAGAGTGGGATTTCTATATAAAATATTTTTGTTTATTTATGCTTTCAAATCACATTGACTCCTGATGAGCAATTCAAATAGTGAAAATATGCACAGAATGTAATAAAACTAGTAATAACACATGGGAATATATAGTAACATATATTAACTTGTTTCAAGAACTCTTCTATAACAGAATTATAAACAATTATAATGAATTTGTGATAAAAGTTTTATTTCATCTTTATGAAATATGAATAAATATAGGAATATAGACATAAAATATAGAAATATAAACCATATAGGAATGTTGTGAATTCACATATTTTTAAAAACTTGCAGGTTAGGATTAAAATATAAGAGCATTATAAATTTCATTCAAAGCCTAGAAATTGAGAGAACTCTATTAGCTTCAAATATGAGGTTGACAAAATTTTGCCCTCATGTACACATCCAGAACCTCTCCAATGTTCATTAAACATTGGGGCTTTCCAGGGGGGCTTTCTATCAGGTCCGTTAGATCGCCCAGCTGCGGCCCTTTCTGGATCGGGGTGCCCTCCGCACAGTCACTTCTGCCCTGGTAACCTCCCGTCTGGACTATGCCAACGCTCTCTACATGGGGCTCCCCTTGAAGAG
>JAEANM010006387.1:0-18644 GCA_017656035.1 Myanophis thanlyinensis | reverse complement strand
CAAACAAACAAACAAATAAACTGACAATCAGTGCAGCTTATGGAGCAGAGGGGTACTGTGTGCAATTGAAGAAACACCCAACACTCCATACCACCACATTTTGCACCAGCTGAAACTTCCTCGTATTCTTCAAGGGCAACCCAATGTAGAATATGTTACAATAGTCCATTTGGGAGGTATATAAAAAGTTTCAGGTTTATAATTTCCTGCTGTTACATGCTAGATATTTTGAACTAAATCTTGAAGAGTTGTGCTTCTGTATGTTTTTTATTTATTTATTTGTTATTTTTTTGCCTTTTAGCTGGAAAGAAGTGTAAAAGCTATTTAGTTTTAAATCACAGCTCATGAAAATCATAAATAATGATTTAGACTTAATTTTATGTTGACTTAGAAGTTCTATTTAAGGAGACTTAACCTCCAGTAAATAGGCTTATATCCCCCAAATACATCAACAGTTCTAAAAATCTAATGGCATTGTTCAATCCTCTAATGTGGATGCTTACAGTGGATACTGTACAGGGTTGTTGGGTTTTGTTTTGTTTTTTTTTTTGCTTCTGTAATTCTTGGGATAATTTAAGCATTTATTATATGATGAGCTTGTTAAAGATATATTGCCTTTATGGTATTCAAGAAGGATGGCTTCACTCAATATAAGATTTACTTTGGGTAAAAAAAAAAAGAGAGAGAGAGAGAACTACAAGCCTTGCATATTGGACAACCATCAAAAGTGTCCTGGCTGAGACTTTTTGTAGGCCTTGTACAAAATATACAAAACATACTATTTCCAGTTCCCAGCAAAGTCTTATTAGTCTGGTTGGAATCTCTATATCTCCCTTGCTTGCTTACTGGAAGTGAACAGTGCCTTCTTGGCAGCCTCAAGTTGTGTATTCACAATTAGCTGGAGTTTTGGGAAAGGACAAGATACACAATACTACAAAGGAAGGAACAGCTCACAAATTGTGGAGAAATGGCATGTGATCTATTAATCTAAAAGAAGAGCAGGGATAGGATTCTTATGAGCAAACAGGGATGAAAATGGTTGTATTGAACAGACAAGATAAGTGAGAAGGAATTTACAGCATAGCATCAGGAAACTAGACCAGGGGTCTCCAACCTTGACAGCTTTAAGACTTGTGGACTTCAATTCGAGGAATTCTGGGAATTGAAGTCCAGAAGTCTTAAAATTGCCAAGGCTGGAAACCCCTGAACTAGACCTTACTTGTTAAGGTTTCTCCCATTCCTGTATTGTGTGTTGCCATCAGTAAAAAAAAATTGCCATATAAATACTGGAATGACCAAGATGATTATTACTGAATTCTTAAATTCTTAGGATAGGTAACATTTCCTAATGCTTTCAATCAGCTTCTTAACAGCCTGGTTGGCTAGAAGGGCAGAATGCAGAATTATTCTGTTTGGGCTTTAAAAAAAAAAGTTCAAGGACTGAATTAAAATTATGGTCATGTTCTATTGCAGGGGTGCCAAATGGCCACATCAGGATTGGGCTGGACCTCATGGGGCTGGGGGGGGCTGTGGCCAATGTGGGTGTGGTCAGCTTGACATAACTCATGTTGGGGCACCTGAAGTGGCCCAAATGCTCTGCCAGCAAAAACAGGCTCAAGCTCTGCTTTTGGCTGCAACAAGCTCCTGCAGCTCTCTGCTAGCATAAACAGAGCTTGAGGGGCAGCATGTGGTCCCCCTCAGGCCCCATTTTCAACTGTGACAGCCTCCTGCATCCCTCTGCCAGTGAAAACAGAGCTCGGGGGAGGGGCATCTGCAGCCCTCCCAAGCTCAATTTTCGCTGGCAGAGGCACTGCAGACCGGTCCTTGGTTGTTTCCAGAGCAGCCCCGTGGGCCAGATCTAAATACCCTGCAGGCCATATTTGGCCAGTGGGCCTTGAGTTTGAACCTCCTGTTGTATAGCATAGAATACTGAAAGTTATTTTCCAATCACATATTCTTATTTTTTCTTTTTTATTCTCCTTTTTATGCTCTCCCTCCATTCTACGCCATCTCTCTGTTCAAGGCCACTCCACTTTAACCCAATTAAATAAAATTTTGCCATTCTCTTCGTCCCCACTTCCCACAAAATATCATTCCAGAATTCCAGTGTTTTTTATGAGTGAACAATTATGATGGCTCATCCAAGACTCAATAGTTTTGTAAATTGTATCATTATTATAAAAAGACAATAAACTTTATTTTTTTTAAAAAAATAAGTCAACTAGCTTTTAGGAATGAGCTTTTTGAGCACAATGAATCAGCTGGCTTTACAAAAGGAAAATTAGACTTTCAGAGACTAAGAAGGCTACTGGAAAGAGGCATGTTATTCTACTTATATCAAATTGGCTTGATAGGTTAAACCATAAATGAAAATGAATTTGCTTATATTTTTTCCTAACTTTGCCTTCACAGAAATAAGGGCTTTCTAAATCAATTCATCAGGTTCTCAAGAAGGTAGTCTCCAACTGCCCTGATGGTTGCAGGAAAAGTAACTCAGGAATGAAAGAAAGGGGCAACAGATTTCTATCCTCTCTTGGTGCAATTTAATTTTTTGGAATTTCAGAAGAAACAAGGCCATTCATTTTCCTGGACCTAATTCTGTCCACCGGAGAGGAACTGATTGATGGATTAAAGATGTCAGGCATCTTAGGGAAAAGTAACCATGTCATACTGAAGTTAAAGATAACGATGACAGGAAAAGCTGAGAAGTGTCAGCTTGGACTTTTCTTTGCTTGAAAAGTAGGTTTTCATGAACCCACAAAAAGGGTGGGCAGCATACAATCACTTGAAGTCATAAATGATAAGCAGCCCAAGCGGGATCGTGGAAATGCAATACTAAAAGAATGAACAGAAGCCATTCCTATGAAAAGGAAAAATGAAGATGAAGAAATGTAGACAACATTTAATAAATTGCTTAGATTGTTGTTTTCTTTATCCATCCCTTCCTTAAACATGCCACACACATATTTTATTTGCCCAATGGGGCGCACAGACACCAAAAACGTCTTATACTCAGGTGCGTCTTATACACTGAAAAATACGGTAAATATAACCTCCCGCTAACAGATCTATATGTCACCTGCGGAAAATGTTTTTTGTGTTTGTAAGCATTATCAGGACACAATACTTTCTCAAATTTGAGATAAGCATTATACCCCAGCTCAGAGTTTAATTCAATTTGGAGAAGAATTGCCTTTCTGTCTGGTTCTCAATATTCCCTCCCCCCCATCCGTCCTGTCCCATCCCATCCTATCCCACCAGTTTGTCTGCTTCTGGGGTTCTGATAGTGAAGACAAACAGAAATAAAGAAGATAAATGAGAGGGATCACAGCTGATCAGGATTGGGTATGAGATAGGCGGCAAATAAATTCAATAATAAATAAAAATAAAAACAGAAAATTTCTCAGTCTGAAAAATGAGGCAAAATCACCATTCTTTTGGTTGGCTGTGATTTATCCTCCTAACTGGAGCATCCAAATTTATTGTGAAGCAATGGATGGGTTTTGGAGGAGGAGACAGAAAATGGGAAGCTCATGTTGAATTCAGATTGTCCTGGAAATTATTCCAACTATTTCTTGATTTCAGAATAGTAATAGCTTGGCTTATTCAGAGGTCTGTCTAAGTCAATTCAGGCAAATTCATTCATCCCCTGCAGCTTTTGGAAATAAATAAAGAGATTATTAAGAGAAAGGATGTGACTGCAGCTAGAAATGTATATTTAGAAAATAAGGGGGGATTCTCTCTCTCATTTACTAGAATCCATCCAGTTCATTGATTTCTAACTCTCAGAAAGTTAAAAAGTTTTTGTTTTATAAGACAATGTAAGCATTGTATTGTGCAATCATGTCAACTAGAGGTAGCTCTCAACTTACAATAGTTCATTAAGTGAACTTTTGAAGTTACAATAGCACTAAAAAAAGTGACATCAAAATTCAAATGTTTGACAACTGATTCAAATTTATGATGGTTGCCGTGTCCGTGGGTCATGTGATCATACCTTTTGTGACCGTCTAACAAGCATAGTCAATGGGGAAGCCAAATTTATTTGACAACCATGTTACTAACTTAATAGCTGCAGCAATTCCCTTAACAAAGGTATCAAGAAAGACCACAAACTGGGCAAAATTCACTTAACAAATGTCTCACTCAGCAACAAAAAAATTGGGCTCAATTGTGGTTGTAAGTTGAAGACTACTGTATAGAACTGGCTGAATGTATAAATCCTAAAATTTATCTTCAATTTTTTTAAAAAAATGAATAAACTTGAAAGTTATGGTTTGAATAGAGCTAATTAATAAGGATTGGTCTTTGTGTGAGATTACCAACTGTGGGATTTTTCACTGTTCGATTAATAATTATTTTTTTATTTACCTTCAAATTAATTTCTAATAATTTTGAGTTAATTTCCCTGAGTTAATACTTACATTCTAATGACATTTTCTTGAAAGAAAGTCCCATTTATTACAGGAAATATACTTTCAATTAAGTATACTTTGGATTGTACACTTGATTGTTTCCTTGTTTCTGACTCTTTCCTGTATTATTTAAAGGGACCTGATTAAAATCCAAGATATAAAGTCTTTCAAGTAATGCCCTTATTGTTTTTCACAATTACACCCCTCCCCATTGTCTTTCTTGGAACCTGATTTTTGGGCTACTGTTCTTATTTTGAAGGCCATGATCACTATTTACTTCCTTTAGGAAGGAGAACAAAGCATTTGGCCTCTTTTGAAATAAATGTTATTTTGTTTCAAAAATTCTCTAACAGGCAGTGCATGGGTGGGTTAAGCGACTCATTTCCGTTTTAATTTTGAATAGTGTCAAACATTTTCTGTGTCATTTAAGGGGAATATCAACCAGTAATATAAAATGTACAGCATTTTTATTCTATCTACTCCCAAGACCTGATGTACTGCCTCATTATGGTGGTGGTGGTTTTCCTTGGAGGGAGAAGTGAAGATCACTGTTGGAGTATGTCTAAGGCATGTTGCTGTCATGTGACATATCACTATGTTTTTTCCCTTCACAAAGTTGGGGTGGGTGTGGCATACACATGATGCAACCGATCCACGGGCTGCCATTTTGACACTCCTAGTCTAATATCCCCAGTGTGTCTACGACAATTCGGTGTGGCCAACTTGCCATACAATCAACTTGCTACAGTCAACTCGCAGTGGCCAACTTGTCGTGGGACAACTTGCCACATAACAAGAGTTACATTAATATGGAAGAAATTGTGGAATAGAACCATTAAAGAAAAGATGCCAAAGGCGGGACAAAATATTTTAAATAATAAGATTGAATTATTGAATTGTCTTATTATTGAGTTATCCCACAGCAGTTTGGCTGTGGTGACTTTGCTGTGGCAAGTTATCCCATTCCATTCCCAGCAGGGTCACCCAAAGTGTGAAGGTCATCCCAGCTGCGCAACTAAATCAAACAGGCTTGTATATTCAGCAGCAGCAATATGAAAAGATGCTGGAAGCAGATAATCATTTTAACAACAATTGCAAAGGGTTCATTTCATATAGCAGGGGAGAAGATAATGTAAACCAATGGTGCCCTTTATAAGATGATCACATGGATAGGAAATACAAAATGATTGACAATATAGTGCCAGATTACAGGCCCTTAAGGTTGGTTAGTGCTCATGCTACTAAGGAAGAAGGTCTTTTTTAATACTAATGGTGTTTATGACATAGCTGTTTAAAACTTTCAGGACATCTAGTTGCTGATGCTGCATTGTAAGAAAAGAAAATCTGAAGCTATATAGGCAGCATTAGAACAGGAACATGGAATGTAAGAAGCATGAACATGAAGAAGTTACAAACAGTGAAAGATGAAATAAGTTAACCACACATTGACTTCTTGAGCATCAGCAAATTGGATTGAAGTTGGACACTTTCAGTCAAAATATCATACTGTTTGATATTTAGGACATGAAAACAAAGAAGGGAGAGTGTTCCTTTTATAGTTAGGAAGAACATTATAAGAACATTAGTTGGTAAAATGCAGTCAATGACTGGATAATATCAAGTGGATCTCTCTGATATTCTTTTAAAATGATAGTTATTCACATTTATTCTTCAACCACTGATTCAGGTGAAGAGAAAAATGACATATTTTATCAACAAATTCAATATGACGTAGAACATACTAACCAGTTGTGCTGCTTATAACTGGGGACTGGAATGCCAAAGTAGGTAGTAGGAAGTAGTACCAGTAGGGTGGGAACATTGTTGGATTATATAGCCAAGCAAATAAAAATTAAGCAAGAAAACAACAGATCAATTTCTGCTAATCCATTATAAGATCCTAGAACCATGATGGCAAGCCTATGGCATGGGTGCCACAGGTGGCATGCAGAGCCATCTTGCTGGGCACACAAGCTATCGGCCAACTTACCTCCAGCTGAGCATACACATGCGATTGTGCATGCATGCATGCGCGATTGCAGAGACCCAGATGGTCTTCAGGAATCTGCTGTGCATGTGCGCGATTTCAGCAAGAAGTCCAGCTGGCCTTTGGAGCTCTCCTGCGCATGCACATGCAATTGTGTGTGTGTGTGAGAGTGCCTGTGCGCAGTGTGTGTGCATTGCACGTGCAAAAGTTGTGTGCATGCTCAGATGATGTGGTTGCACATGCAGCACACGTGGAGGAGCCGTACACAAGGTGGATGGCACATACAAAGCATACTTTTCGGCACTCAGTAAGTAAAAAGTTTGCCACCACTGTCGTAGAACAAATCAATCCAGAATTCTCACTTGTGGCATAAATGACCAAGCTGATATTTTTGTATTTTGGATATATTATGCTATGACATAGAACCCTTAAGGATGGTATAACAGAATGACAGAGTTGGAAAGGACCTTGGAGGTCTTCTAGTCCAGCCCCCCTATCAGGAGCAAACCATATATCATTTCAGACAAATGGTTGTCCAATCTCTTCTTTAAAATCTCCTGTGTTGGAGACCCACAACTTCTGGATGCAAGTCATTCCACTGTCCACAAAATTAATTGTTCTAACTGTCAGGAAATTTCTCCTTAGTTCTAGGTTGCTTCTCTCCTTAATTAGTTTCCATCAATTGCTTCTTGCCTTGCCTTCAGATGGTTTGGAGAATGGGTAGACTCCCTCATCTTTGTGGCACCCCTTAGATATTGAAATACTGCTTTCATGTTAGTTCTTCTTTTCATTAAACTAAACATACCCAATTCCTGTAACTGTTCTTCATATGTTTTAGCCTCCAGTCATCTAATTATATTTGGTGCTCTTCTCTGTACTCTTTCTAGAGTCTCAACAACTTTTTTATATCATGGCCAGCAAAAGTGGATGCAATATTCCAAGTGTAGTCTTACTAAGGCATTATAAAGCAGTATTAGAACTTCATGTGATCTTGAGTCTATCCTTCTTTTAATGCAGCCTAAGACTTTTTTGGCAGCTGCAGCACCAAAATTTGAGCTGTTAGCTCATATAATAAGTGATTGCCCACTAGGATAATGTTGAAGAAAGACAATAAGGGGAAAAGATGACAACCATGAGTGAGGTGGATGGACTTATTTATGTAGCAATTTGTGCACTGTTGGGAGAGTTCATTCTGGAATGGTTCTCTTTGTATATTGGCTAAAAATCAACACCAACCTAATGCCACATAATCATATTCATATAAACATTTGCAAACACATTTAATTGGAATGTAAAGGCCTTTCTTTGTCAACAGAAAATTGCATATAGCAACCATGAATTAGTTGTTCTTCAATTGTAGCAGTAATAAGTAATATCAGGGACACTCATAAATAATTCAGTTTTAGAATAGTTTCCTGAAAAGAAGCAAAGATTTAATTGCCAGGAAAGCTTTCAGACAAAGCACTTGTTTTTAATTATGAAGAATGTTGCACTCAGTTGTGGAATACACAATTGCTCTGTATATGTATATCTGTTGAATTGGTACTATGTCTATACATTGACTGGTTCTAACTAATTAAACAGTGGTTAATGATTTTGTTGTCACTCTTTCTCTAATGAATTGTGGGAACTTTTCCTTCTGCACTATATTCTCTGCAATTTAGCTTTACATCCCAAAAAGTGGATAAATCTGGACCAGCCCAATATTCCTTTGTTGTTTATGAGGGAGAAATTCTGTAATGTGTATGCCTAGTTGAATATCCACACTTCTAGTATAACTGTATGTTTAGAACCACAATAATATGAATAGGAAGCAATGAATTGGTTTTAAAAAAATTGCCTATGAAATGCAGCGCTTTGACATGTTGCCATTTAAAATTTGTACCATTTCATTTTGTGTAAACACCTTCCTACTGTTAAAGCTGGCTGATCAGAACAGCTATTGAGCATGTAGGAATATAGAAAGTTACAACAGAGTAGATACTGTACGTACACATCTGTAGCTAACCATGGAAAAAGGAAAGGTGAACTGTGTGTAGAAATGTCACGATGCAAACCTGCCTTTTAGACTCATCCCAACATTGGGCACATGTATAAAAATGTTTGACTGTGCTATCACATTGCTCATTTAGCCCACCCCTCCGACATGGATCATGTTGTAGAACAGAACAGAACAGAATAGAACAGAACAGAACAGAATTCTTTATTGGCCAAGTGTGATTGGACACACAAGGAATTTATTTTTGGTGCATATGCTCTTAGTGTACATAAAAGGAAATGGTACATTTGTCAGGAATCATAAGATACAACACTTAATGATAGTCATAGGGTACAAATAAGCAATCAAATCATACTAGGAGACAATAAACAATATAAATCATAAGGCTACAAGCTACAGTTATAGTCATAAGAGGGTGGAGATAGATGACAGGAATGATGAGAAGAATAATAGTAATACAGACTTAGTGAATAGTTTGACAGTGTTGAAGGAATTATTATTTAATTCCCTCAATACTGTCTTTTATAGTCACTATTATAATCACTATTATAGAATAATACATTCTATTGTATATAGAATGTCCCCAATGCTTGCATTATTGAAAACAACTAAACATTCAAGGCAGGTCTTGATGTAGCTGCTGAAAGAATATTACATTATACATATATATTTATCCATATTGCTAAATAACGTGTGACAGAATGCTTTAAGAGTTTCCTCTGGAAATTGTGTTTAACTAACCTTTTCTCTTTCTAGAATACTTTTGCATTTTCTTATTTTTCTTAACCATAATTTTGTCCCATCTCATTTCCATTTTAATGTTCATTTGTATGCATGTGTTTAGGTAATTCCATGTGTGATTCTCTTAAAATGCATCTTTTGTACTATTTTTTTCTGGTATTTTTATTACCTGACTAAAAAAAATTATGCATTATTTCTATTTGGTACAATTTTCTAAACATATTTTGAGTTATGGACTGGATTTCAAAATTCAAGAAAGTGAATATTGGTATATAAAACATTTATAGTTTTATTAGTTAGCATTAGGGTAAATTCCCATTATGTAAAAAGTTTTTGCCTGACTATGGAGAATAAGAACATAGTCATAACTTTTATTTATTCTGCTAAGCCCTAACTTCTGGGGGGAAATGTGATCTTCAACAGTAACAAAAACTAGAGCAAACTTATTTTTGCAATTTTAAGACTAAAAGGTATTTCCTATTTAAACCAATAGAAAAATATGTCCAAGGTATCTAAGGCACTGCAAACTAAATAATATTTGATAGTGCATTAACACTCTTAAAGTACAAAATGTGCAAAGGTTCTGTAGAAGAAATGAATTACTTAGCAAATTTGAAGGGAACATAAAAGACGTAAGAATATCATTTTTCTATAAGAGAACTTTGTCTGCATTTTTAGCAGAATGCCCATGGTGACTCTAACTTTGTGATTTATGCCCAAGGGCATTTTTGACAATATATTTTTAGCTCAATCATCTCTATTTCATATTCAGAACTATTTCTACATTGTCCTTACAAGGAATGATGTTAATTCAAATTGTTGAAGAAAGCGTAGGAATGCAACTATTTTATGCTAGAACTTTAAAATAACTCTCAGGAAAATTCTGTTCTCCTGAGTTTGTTCCTTTCGTAAGAAAGTTGACCACTGCTTCTCTTTTTGAAGAATGTGTGGCACAATTGTTAGAGCTTTAGTCTAAATTTCTCTGATCCTATCTATGTTGGATCAGCCTAAAGGTCAAACTATTGGCAGTAATTGCATTCATCATACTTTACATGTAACAATAATCTGATACTGACAATCTTACTGATGTGTGGAGGTTAAAACACTTCTGATGAGAAAAGTTTGGGAGATTGTTGTGATAACAATTGACAGCCATATTCAAATACTGAAGCAGAAACCACAGAAAATGTTCTAGTACAAGAAAGCTTCTATCTTTGGTACACGGTTCCATCTATTCATTGTGTAGCAAGAGAGAGATTCAAAATATAAGCAGTGAAATAGCAAAATATCATATGCAAAATATATAAACAGTAAGCTAAAGTTGAACAGTATAAGTTATTCTTCAAATATTACAAATATGTTATTGAATTTTTAAACTAATTCAAGTTTTCTCCCCACATGAATAAATTCTGCAAAAGTTAATCATATATATATTTGTAAATATCTATGATTGATTCAAATCTATCTAGCTACTTTTCCTGTTTTTAAGATTCATCTACAGTGTCTTAAATATAGCAAATCTATTTTGCAATTATAAGGACTAAAATCAACATCATCAGACAATGATAATGGTAGATTGAAAGCTTGCAATGTCAAACAAATTGAATCCTAGTCTCAGTATACCATCCTTTTTTTTTATTTCTTTTTTTCTATTTTCCCATCCCTTCCCTTTTCTCTCTTCTGTTCTCTTCTTTTCATTGAGAACAGCAGAATATGCCTAAGTCTGAAATGTGTGACTTCTATTTGTTATTGGGAAAAAGGCTTTGAAGCAATTGCTGGAACTTATTTTGTCATGCTTCATAACTGAATCATAAATAAACTATATATTTTCACAGAAATATGAACAGTTAAATATATCCTGGGATTCTGCTGCCTCTTCTTCTGTCCAAGAACTAATGCTAACATTAGAAATGTCTTTTCTCAGACAGAAGTGACTTCTTGAATCTTAGCTGTATTTTAATAAAATATGATGGTTGAGGTTAATATGAAATTGCATAAACTAACTTCAGTGAAATTTTCCCACAGAGATTAATATTCAACCTAGTTTATAATCTTTAGTACTTCTGTCAGAATAAAGCCACCTTTATTATTTTATAAGTAATTCAAGACAGTGAACATACATAATATTTTTTCCTCCTATTTTCCCCCCAAAAGGATAACCCTATGAGGTGGATTGGGCCCAAAGTCACCTAGCCAGCTTTCATGTCTAAAGTAAGATTAGAATTTATAGTGTCCTGATTTCTAGGCCAGCATCTTAACCACTACATCACAGTGGCTCTATTTATTTTCAGTACCAGAGTTGTTCTATGATGGAGATGGATGGTTTCTAAATTTGACATATAAATAAAATAAGTATTTATTTACTTATTTTATTTTTCTTTATTTACTGTCAATATAGTAATCAACTGCTTTGTATATTTTGTTTTCCGTTACTATTTCAACAAACAAGCACTGTAATTAAAGCTATTAGAATTTTAAAAAGGGTTTCCTGCTTTGTTGAGTAAAGAAAAATAAAAACAACTCTACTTGAGATTTAGTGGTTGTGCTTCCTATTTTATCATCAAAAATTAAGGAGTACTGAATCACACATGCTTGTTTGTTGGTTTGTTTGTTTAGTTCATACAAAATTAAATTCACAAAATGACTGGGTTTTCAGAACTTGATAAGCTAAAACAAGTTATACTTCAGTGTTATGAGGTTATCAGGTTCTGTGCCTTCATTTCTTCTTCTAGTTTCATAACTGTGACTTGCTTCAGAATGTCCTGACAGAAGAATATTTAGGTTAATGAACCATGGTGGCGCAGTGGTTAGAGTGCAGTACTGCAGGCTACTTCTGCTGCCTGCCGGCTGCCTGAAATTTGGCAGTTCAAATCCCACCAGGCTCAAGGTTGACTCAGCCTTCCATCCTTCCGAGGTGGGTAAAATGAGGACCCAAATTGTTGGGGGCAATATGCTGACTCTGTAAACTGCTTAGAGAGGGCTGTAAAGCACTGTAAAGTGGTATATACGTCTAAGTGCTACAGCTATAGCTATTCATGTAATTGTCAGATAGTCTATATTCTGTATTTTCTTTCATTATTAATAATCATTTGTACATCACCTTCCATATTTGGTAATGTGGGATAATACAGGTGATAAAGTAGACTCTAATCAACAAGAATCTGGATTTTCTCCCTTTACTGCCATTCTTCCTTAATCCTACATTTCACTTTCTATTAATGTTTCCCTCCTGGGCTATATAACTGTTTGTTTGTTTGTTTGTTTGTTTGTTTATAACAGGCTTCCTACATCATATAATGAATCTGCTCACAATAATCCATAAAAAGAAGGACAGAAAGAAAAGTACACTTCCTCGTAGGTACTGAACCAAACAGCTTCCCATGCAACTCCAGTGGTTGGGGCAAGAGTCTTTCATAAGGCTAAATGGATCTCAGGTGGTAGGCTATTCCAAAAGGCTGGAGTAGCCACTAAGAAGGCATACCTCAAAGGTCCTAGCTGGTGGCAACATTTAAGGGAGGGAACACACCCACCCTATTTGACCTAGAGGACAGACAGATCCTCAAGAAAAACTGATTCTACATATAACCTAGCGTTGTTCATTGTAGACCTGTAAAGATAATAATCAGAATTTTGAACATACTCTTTTCTACAAATAAATATATGTAAGATATGCATATATCTTAAGTTTCCTTCTCATAGATGTAATTTGTATATTTTCTGCCTCCAGTCCTTTGAAGATTATCTATATAGTCATTGTTACGTTTTGATCCTGGGATAATGATAGCTTTTTCTCACAAAAACTGCTGTTAGTGAATAGTTTCTTTTGATAACTTTATTCTTTGAATGCAAGTTTTTTGTGAACCAATAGATGTGAGGAGATTAATTTCTGCAAACTATCATGAAATACATATGTTAATTTATCCTGCTATTTAAACTGATGTTATCAGAAGTGATGTCATGTCCTAAACATCCTAAACATTTCTTACAGGAACGAAGGGAAATACACCACAAGATACTGGAAAGAAGTAAAAGTTGGAGATTTCATCCAGCTCCGCTGCAATGAAATCATACCTGCAGATATATTGCTGCTTTCTTCAAGTGATCCTGATGGCTTATGTCATATAGAAACTGCTAATTTGGATGGAGAAACCAACCTGAAACAGAGACAAGTTGTGAGAGGATTTTTGGAACTGGTAAGTTAGTATGTTTACTTACTTTTTTAAAAAAGTTTAAGGTAGGTCAGCTGTTCATTAATCTTATTGTAAGAGAGAACTATTCGTTGTGAACAATAAAAAAAAGAATGCTCCAGATTTTTATTTTCATGAAGGTTTTGATAGCTGCTAAGTGTGGAAACAATCATAAAGTTTAAAGATCATAGTACCAATTGTAGTGACCAATGTACAACATGGCATGACCAGTACACAAAAAAGACTGCCTTGAATTCAATTTAGAAGTTACTACTAATGCAGAAGGCATGGGAAGATTAAAGAGGAAACAGTGTGCTGTCAACACTCTTCATTTTTCGGCTGTTCCCATTAAGGGTCGCCACAGCGGATCATCTGTTTCCACCTAACTCTATCCTCGGCATCCTCTACTCTCACCCTAATTAACTTCATGTCCTCTTTTAGCACATCCATATATCTCCTTTGTCCCCAAAACAGCTGACCTGAGCTGTCCCTCTGATGTGCTCATTCCAAATCCTGTCCATCCTGGTCACTCCTAAGGAGAACCTCAACATCCTCATCTCTGCTACCTCCATCTCTGCCTTTTATCTTTTCCTCACTGCTACAGGCTCTAACCCATACAGCATAGCTGCTCTCACTACTGTCTTGTACACCTTTCCTTTGATTCTTGCTGACACTCTTCTGTCTCATAGCACTCCTGACACCTTTCTCCACCCATTCCAACCCCAACCCTCCTGCACTCGCCTCTTCACCTCTTTTCCACACTCCCCATCACACTGGACTGTTGACCCCAAAAACTTAAACTCCTGCACCTTCTTGACCTCAGCTCCCTGTAACCTCACTGTTCCACTTCCCTCCCTCTCATCCATACACATGTGTTCTGTCTTATTATGACTGTCAACACATTATATTATTTTATTTATCTATCAACTTTACATGGTCTCCCATCTAACCAATGGAATTCTGGGTGGTAATTGTAAATGAGCTATTGGGCCAAATTTGATGGGCCTGACTTAATACATAAAGTCCCATATAGTTTGGATCTTGGATATTTGATGCAGTGCCTTGTGCCTTACACTTATCTTGCATGGGGAGAATGAAGGTCTGTGTATGCATTTAACAGATATTTGGTACACAGGGAATCCAAGGAATAAAAGCTGAAATATGGGCATCCCAATCACACTGTCCAATGAATCAGCTGAGAACACAGCCTAATGGTTCCCTAAACCTCGAACTAAAATCAACTGTGCCTTTCTCTTGTGATTGTCAGACTCCAATTTTAAGATGTTAACATTTGATGTTTTGAATGGCTTTATTTATTGCATTTTTACCATTGTCAATCCCACATAATGTGACTCTGGGCAATGTACAATGAAGTTCCTTTTTATTTTATTCAGTTTCCATAGCTGCCCATCTCTAACAAGTGACTGGCTAGTGAATGTTCATAAAATCAATTAAAACCAAGTACAACATCATATAAAAATATTTTTTCTTGTAACTTTTCAATTTTGGAGTGCGTTATTGGTTTATATATTTTTTCCTGCAGTTTTTTTTCCTGATATTATGTTTAGTAAAAAGCAATCTTAAAATGGCAATAAGAAAAGAAATCAATGCGCACACATGTAGTGAAAATATACTGCAGATAAGCTGAGAAATTTTTTTATCTGTTTGGCGCAACATTCCCCTGGAAATAATATTTGAGAGACTGCATTCTATTTGGGGAATATGAAGCAAACAATGAGTGCAGTCTGAATCTTTTTTTTCTTCTTATGACACCAACTGTTTTCTTTTCTAAAATTTCTTCTCTTCTTACCTGCATGAAAAAGCTTTTTAAAAATCAGACCAGGGAGGGACCAGATGGAGACTTACCCTGACCATCCACTCAATCCAGGGCAGGAGGAATTTTATTTATTTTATTTTATTTTTTATTATTTATTAGAATTTGTCAAACAACAACAAAGAAACAAATACAAGAGTAAAAGATAAAAATACAATGACAGAGACGATAGGCACATCAATTCACTTATGCACGCCCCCTCTATTGTCCACTTAGGTATGGTGTAAGATCCACAGAAATCAATTTGTGACTGAAGCTATGAAAATTTGTAGCTGAAACAGCTGAATCAGATAGAACATTTCAGACTTTGACAAGTCTATTACAAAAGTCATATTTTTTACAGTCGAGTTTGGAATGATATACCTTAAGTTAAAAGCAGTTGTTAGTGTGCGTATTATTGAGATTAAAATAGAAAACGTCATTTTCAAGTAAAACATTGCTGCGTATCATTTTATATGCAATACCTAGGTCTGACCGCAAGTGGCTCAGTTCTAAGTTATCCAAATGAAGAATTTTGAGCCTAGTAGCATAGGGGATTCTATTGTGTACAGAAGAGTGCAAGACTTTTCTCGTGAAGTACTTCTGGACCTGCTCAATTGTACTGATATCAGATATATGGTGGGGATTCCAAACAGTTGAACAATACTCTAAGATTGGTTTATCATAAGAATAAAACAGTTATCACAAAACTTTACTCCTATTAAAACAATTAAAGAATTGGCCCAACAATTCTCACATCTCTTCAACAAGAGATGGCAAAGGACGGAAACTTGCATGTCAGGCATGAAATTTAATAAAGCGTTTCCTTTCTAAATCTGTCAGTAATTACTGTTGCAACCATTAACATAATCCTGTGGAGGGCTACTTTGTTTTTATTTATTGAGAACAAGATATCACTAAATGAAATGGGGTGACTCCCAAGGAATCTACATTGGATAATAGTTTTAATTTTTCTTCCAGACTGATGTATCTTTCTATAATTGCAACAGTCTTTTCTTGAGAATTTAAATAGGATATCTTTTTGCTGTTATGCAAGAGTAGTCAGCTGTAACCCACCAGAATGGTTGAACTTTGACTCCTATTAAATCCGATGACTGCCATGCTATTTGGTCTTAATTGGAACTGGAGGCACACAGGATTATATATTTTCTCGGTTTATAGCCATGTTTACTTGTTTCTCCACTTTGTGGATATTTCTCCACTTCAACAGTTGCAAGATATATGGACTTCAATTCCCAGAATTCCCCAGCCAACCACTGCCTTATAGGAACACATTCCAGATTGCAAACAAGCATGTTCCCTGAGAGGAAAACTAGATGCAGTAAGCATCTCCTCTAGAGATGAAAATTTTGAAAATTACAGGATCATTTATTTAATGAATTAGTTTTTCATAGCAATTATCTTCTCTTATGGCCTATGGTTTGGGAGTTACTGCATTAGACCATGAATCCTAAATTAGCATTCGATATCAATATCTTTCACAGTAAACAAGCAAATGTGTAGTGTGCAAGAAGCAGTTGTCATTCATGTCCCTTGAATATTAAATGTGTATGATATCAAAGTATTTTGAAATGGAGATTAAGAAAATCTAGTATCAAAATGCAAGGTAAAATGTAATAGTTACAAAATAGGAAAGGCCATATTCTGACTCCAAATACATGCAGCCTTAATATTTATTATCTGATCAGAGTTTGAGCTTGTGATAACAGTTTTTAAGTGAAAATCTAAGATACAAAATTATAATTCTGCTAATTTTGTTTAGTAAGAGGATTTTTGCTGCTTTAAAATAAATGATCTGTTGAATTTAATGTGTCATTAAATTCAGTATGTAAAAACTGAGGTAGCATTAAGAAAGCTATTCCTTTCTTGTGGCTTGTAACTATATGGAGCCTGTTATTAAACAGGGATTATAGTCTGAAGAAAACAAAAGAAACTCAGAAATATTACTCCTCTCAATTTAGAGCAAACATGCTTATCATACTTCATATGAAAACCTAGAAATTCAATTGATACAGATTTTAAAAAGATCCCATCAGAAAATAATGTTACTCATCTACCAAAACATACATGGAACCCATAATAATACAACTAATCTTTTTAAATTTCTTTTTTAAAATGTAGTCTTGGATTGTATTTTGGGATAAGTTATCTTTAAAGGTTTGACATTAATAAATAATATGCATATGTGGCCATGGAGACATAATGAATTAATCATTTAAAAGCAACTAAGTATTCTCTCACCACATATAGTCATCAATAACAGAGTAACCAGTATTTGAAAGTTACTGAGCAAACATTGATTAAGAAAAATTACTGGAAATAGAAACTCATCATTTATTCTCTATAATTTACAGTGTAGTATAAAAATTGAATTCTAGTGAGGAAAGTAATTTAATTTACCATAATGCATTTTTTTTAAAAGAACGTACCCAACAGCAGACTTTTCTTTCCAGTGAAATATATACTGGATTCACATATTCCAAACTATGGTTTATTTAAGTATAATTTGCTAAACAGTGAGCAGCATGAACTAGGGTGACCATATCTGATAGCCAAAAAAAGAGGACGGGGGGGGCGGCAGCGGCAGGGGGGTGGGGGGGTGGCGGGGGGGGGACGCAGCTCTGCAGCGGCTCTTCTCCCGCCGCCCAGGTGCTGCTGATGGGGAAAAGCAGCTCCCGCAAGACGAGCATGCGCTCCATTGCGGGTTTTCTAAGCGCGATGGAGTGCATGTTCATCTTGCCAGAACCACTTTTCCCCATTTGCCCAGACATGACATCTCCACTTTTTACATCCAGTCCGGGGTGTCCGGGTGGGTTTTATAAATTTATAAAATCCACCCGGACACCCCGGACTGGATGTAAAAAGTGGAGTTGTCCGGGCAAAAGAGGACGGTTGGTCACCCTAAACCGGGGGTCGGCAACCCGTGGCTCCGTAGCCACATGCGGCTCTTTTGAAGCTTTGCCGCGGCTCCGACAGCAGGGCCGGCAATGTCCGATGTTCACTCTTTTTCGTAGGTCTGTGCGGGGGAAAGAGAAGGTGAAGCGGGGGGAGCGAGGGCTCTGCCTGGCAAGAGACTGGCGGCGCCTGCTTGGTGGCAACGAGTTGTGCTTTCCCCGAGGCGGGAGGAGGACACGATGATGGGAGGATTGGCGCACACGCGCGCTGTGGGGAGAGCCAGCGGCTGCTAGTCACGTGGGAAAAGGCCCTGGAGAAGAAGGAGGCGGAGGTAAAAGGGGGAGGCGAGGCGAAGGGGTCCTCGGAGGTGAGAGCCGGGAGCCGCACCGCGGTCCTTCTGCAAGCTCCGGGCTGAGCCCTGTTTGCCCAGCCGAGGAGGCGGAGGGAAAAGTCCGGGACGGCTCAGCAAGCCAGCAGCCTGGCACAGGCACCTTGTGAGCCAAGCCAGACTTTTTGTCAAGATTTCTTCTTTTTCTTTTTTTTCTTTTCCGGCCGGGCAAATGCCAATGCCCCTCCCCTGCCAGCC